>JANLJB010030953.1:0-38763 GCA_026212285.1 Bursera cuneata | reverse complement strand
TTTCATTATCCTTTAATCATAAGAGGACGAAATAGAAGAAAAGAATGAAAAATACCATCGTCATTGAATAACCTTCAAATTTCAAATGAACATAAATATATCTAGAAGGAATGAAACATACTATCATTAATCAATACTTTTTGTAATTAAGATGGGAGATGGGATGTCCTTTGCACGTACACAATTGCTATATTGTTTTGCTTTGCAGAGGCAAACAACTCCACAGAAAATAAATTTTAATCGAGAAACAAAGAGAATTTGGTTTTGTGAAAAAATCAAGCATGATACTACTTGGTTTGACATGGAATCTCCTTCGCCCGTGCGTATGGAGATATCTATATATAAGAAATTATAGTCAAAGAAGCAGGGAGGCACCCTTAAATACTATCCCAATTTGTGTTCAATTACGTCTTGCTTTTAACAAATTATTCTTATTAAATAAATATTAATAAGAATATATATGGTATATATGGGAGTGTAAAGAATAGAATTTAAAAGTTGATGTTTTTAGACATGAGGTGCATAGGATATGTTAACATCTTATTTTATACTTATTAGAATCAAATAACTGTCTGTTGTATATTTTAGAGAATCAAATAAATGTCAAACAAATTACTTTATATTTTACTCAATTTGTTATCATAAAAATTAAAAGTCCACTAAAACTCAGAATATATTCCTCAATTTAACCATTTTTTGCATTTATCCAACAAAATCCGGGCATTGTTTATGAGTATTAACATTACTGTTTACCTACCTCTGTTTGTCTACAAGGTGCAATCCATACGCATAAATAGATTGTAAGCATCAAATATAAAACAGATTTGAAACTGAACTACTGAACCTTTTTATCCACTTGAACAGCCATTCATCACTAAAAACTAAAATCAACGGCTTGTTGAAGGCATGAAAATGTACACAGCCACAGTAACCATTAGGTCATTATGTTTTCCTGAAAAGACTTCATTGAGGAGGAAACACATTACAGACAAAATTGGAAATCTATACTACTGTATGCAGATGGATTTCATCAACAAATTTTAAATAGGAACATAGATTAAAAAAAATTCATATAAATATTCTACTCAATATGGAATTATGTATAAGATATACATTCAAACCACTAAACTCTTTTCTTCCTTATCAGTATGAATTTTCTTGTACCGACTGATCGCAAAGTGTGCTTCTATTGCAAATATAGCCATCTCCACGTCCACATCTCAGATTCTATAGGATATGGCTAGAAGCAAAAATACCTGCATCATATAAAAATACAAGATTAATTAACTAAACAGGGACCATATAAGTATGACAGAATCAACCAAACGGAGAATTTCTTAAGGTCGCTAATTCTAGTGCATATTAGCAAATTCGATAAACAATTGGGCACCTTTAGAAAAATGATGCGCCTAACTCTCACACCATCTTAGTTCTCTGTAAGAATGCTCTCCGAAGTAGGCGAGATAACCTTTTTCTCTACCTCCAGATTCATATCTATGACTCCAACTTGTCTAGTCAGATCATTAACTTGATCTTCAAACTGAACTCTTTCCTTCTCATTGAAATCATGAAGAGAACCTAAGTCATTCTTGAGGTTGAGGGAATGCTTGTCAAATTTTCCATCTTCACCCACTTTTTGAGAAGGATTGATATTTTCAGCATCAGGAATGGAACTCACGTTACTAGAAACATTAAGTCCTTCCTTCATAGGACTGAACTTTGAACCCAATACATGGGCTCTACCATTGTGTTCAGGGCCCACTTTATGTTTAACACGTGGGCTGCCATTCTTTTCTGCAAAAGCAGAATGTGGAACACTTATATTCTGTCCTCTAGACCCAACTTTCTCAGCCTTCAAAACGCTTTCTCCGCCAATTTTAGGAGACATTCTACCCTGGAATCTTGGAGATACAAGTGGGCTTTTTACATTTTTTGAAACACTAGAGACCCTTTTTGCAGCAATTGAGGATTCTGGAAGAGCTAAAGGAGATCTAGTTTTTATGGTTGTGTCATTTTGCTGAGCATCAGGTTTGGAGCTCCGGATTGCCAATGAAGTTCTAGCAGGCTGAAGCTTTCCAAGTTTTGCCTTGTTTGAGCCTCCACTTGGGCTAACACATCCAGCTCCAATCTTAGGCAAGGCACTCGGTATACCAGGATGATTTTGCGTACTTCCATTGGGAGTTCGCCCTGCTGATTTGACCTGCAAACATAAAAATTCATTCGCAAATTTTATATTTGCCTATCAAACCAAATTTTGCAAAATGAAACAGAGCAAGTTAAGGTGCTTTAGCCAGTGTATATTTCCATCCAAGATAAACAAATATCTTATGAAGTTTTACTTGAAATATATATATATATGCATACTTTTTACTTGAAAGCTGCTTGGAAAATCATTTTCCCACCTAGTTTGCAGTGATTATAAGAGAAAAGATGGAACTGACCCCATCAAAGAAGCCAATTTTAGGTGATGGCATTCGAAGGCCAGAAGGTTTCATGGAAGTTGGACAAAGAAGTGTCTCAGTTCCTCTCGAAGCTCCCTTCAGACATTCACCTTTGAAACTAGGGACCTTAGCATCATTTCCAACTGAGCATTGATCAGTGAAGCTATTATGAGAATCCAAAACTTGTGGGGCATCATTGTCTACAGAGACCCCCTTGGAAGAGGTAGAATCCTGGCTCACTCTTGTACTAATACGCCTTTGATTAGCAGTAGAAGTTGATGCCGTTGACTCTGAGGACCATTCACTGATAGAGCTAGCAGGAGATATGCTAGAAGAATGCTTGGTAACAGACCTCAAGTTAGACATGAGATGTGAACTTCCTGACTTCGTTTTACCCTTTGGTGTGGTTCTTGACAGGGATTTGACAGCTGAACTTGAGGAAGAAGGATTAATAGTTCCAGAATCATTTTTTCTTCTCATGGAATTTGAGGAAATTTTACCAATGCTGTCAGATGAAGCACTGCCAGAACTACCAAATGAGGAACAAGAAGTTCTTAGCTCTTTTTTGGTTGCAGCTGAAGAACGCAAAGAAGATTTAGAAGGTGGTGTAGGCCTGGGGGCAATATTCCGTGAACCACCAGAAGGTATTTTTGATGCTGGAGCTCCTCTACCTACAATCATTAAATCAGGTTAAAGCAAAAATATTCAGTAAATGAACTTAACAATTAAGCCCTGATTAATCAGTAAAACAAATTCAGCCTATAAAAAAGGCTAAATATATAAAGTGGTCGTAAAATTACCAGATGTATTTTTTGAATTATCTTTTTCCAGTTTGATACGGTTAGCACTGATGGAAGCCCTCTTGGTTGATATCGTTGAGATGGAACTAATCCTACCCAGTGCCTTGGGTGGTTTACAAGGAGATGAAGTAGACCCTCCATTTGTAACAACAGACTGTAAAGAAATTTTGTCAGTTAAACCATATCCAAGATCTGGTCATGCTTTTGTGATGTCTAAGCCAATTAGGTGAAATGCCTATGCTAAGTTGGCATTACTGAGAGCCAAAAACTTCTCTTAATTTATACAAATCATAAAGATGACAAAATATAAGCTGATTGAGAAGCCGGATATTTTGGAGACTGAGAGATTTAAATGACACAGTATGTGCCACAATTAAATGGCCACACTAAATAAATGTATACCCGTGAGGCTTGTGGATGAACAGAGACCTCCTTTGTTGCTTTCGCTAATCCTTGAGTGCCAATACTAGGCTTCCTGGAAGCAATTCTGGGCTTCATCTACCATTTTATATTGAGATTAATCAGTAAATACAAGACATTCATATATTAATAACTAGTCACAGGTACCATCTTTGAGTTGATTTTACCTTATCTTGAGATGCAATATCCACCTTCTTTGAAGCTGACAAAGAAAAAAAAGCATGTTAGTTTGAAATGAGTGCGATGCAATACACATTACATGCTCATAGAAGACTAATTTAATATGCCTCCACCAATACTTAGAAGTTGAAACAATTAACAGGCTAGCTCCATCAATATGAAGTTAGAAGGGAAAAAGGCAAGAAAGATGAAGAAACAGTCAAGAATACGATCAAAGACGGACCATCCTGCAAGCTTCAAGCATGTGGGAATTACACAAGAAGCAAAATACATCTGAACCCTATTCACTGAGTTTCACAAGGACATTCACTCATCTAAAATATTTCTTCACATTAAATAGCTGAACTGAGCCATTAATGTCCCCTGAAAAGTGGCTCAAGAACAAAAACTAATCTAATTAATACCCGTTCATCTTACATTTCAATCCAATGGCCCAAGGAATTACTCTGGTTACATAATCTCATTGAATATAGCTGTTTGGATTTGCCAGAACGTAACATGTGATGGTGATAGTGGCAATATTGAAGTGTCAGGTTAGAAGCTGTAACAGGAGGTATCAACAATGGTATATTCTTCATCCAAAAAGCAGAAAAGATATATTACATCTTTCTGGGATGCAACAGAAATTTAAAATCAAAATCGGCATTCTGCCCCCATAAATCCTTTTGCATCTACACACAATCAAAAGGTGTACCAGCATGCTGACCAGACAAGGTCAAAATCTTTCTCTTGTTACGGATAAAAAGTAAACTTACACTGCATAATTTGGGAAGCGGTCACTCCTAATTTCTTGTTATTTGAATTGGCCACATTGGACACTCTGCTAGATTTCTGGATTGAAGCTCTTATATCTTCAAAAAAATCTAGCTCAAGACTTTTTAACGTCAAAGTATCACTGCCTAATGTTGATAGTGAATCTGAAGATTTGTGGACATCTTCTTGAATTCCAGGTAATACATGTTTCCCACTTTTCTCAGTGCCTCCAATCATGCTAGACAGCTCCTCAGGCTCCAGCACCCCTGATCATAAGGAAGAAAATATCTATAACTATAAATTCCAAACTTTGGCTACAGATGCAGGGGAAAACTAAAACATGTCAGCTCAAAACTTCAAAGTTTAAATAAAAGCATGCCTTCGGAGGTGAAGAAAGCATTATCCCAGGCTAAACTTTTCCTCAAGTTGTATTTAAATCCACTTCTTGTCTTTCCTGAATCCAATGATTCCACTGGCTGAGACTCTTCCTTCTCATTAGGGGTGTTAAATGAGATTTCTACAGCTTCAAAAGGCTCCAAGAACCGAACGGTTTTCTGCTCCTGATTCTCTGAATTTGATATCAAATCAAATCAGTTAACAACTGTCGTTGTAAATATAAGAACATTGAATTGATAATAAACACTACTATAAACCCAGAAACAAAATTCAGAAACTTGAAAATCAACAAAAAGAACTTCATTTTCACACCAAGGCAGCTTTATACTCCATGCTACTCCTTGAATTATACCAGATACAGTTTCAAATATATAAATTTATTTTTATGAAGCACTTGACACAACGAAAACAAACTAACGTAATCGAGGATCACAAATTGATAGATCGAGTGAATTAAATGCTAAATTAACAAACATAATTCAGTGAAAATTGAGAGGATATTCAAGTTTTAACTTGAAACCTAGAGCATATATACATAGCAACAACGCCTCAATCTTCGCTTCTGCTTTAGTTTCAAATCAATAACCGTATGTGTTGAAACCAAAAGAACAACATAAAGGCCTCCAGAGTACAGCAACATTCTCGTAACTCATACCTAATTTACCAGTTCGACTAACAGTAACGAAGAATTTCTTCGATTTCATAGAAAAGCAAGATCGAGTCATAATCAAGAAAGAAGACAAACCAGAACGTGGAGGGCGTAGAGGACTAGTAAAAGACGAATTTATGAGGCAATCGTCCTCGAAGGAGACGTCGATGAGACTAAGCCCTCGAATTTCAAGATCGCTCAGCTTCTCAGAGTCGTCCATTTCGGAGATTATCGGCTGATCGAAACGATACTGAAGTGAATTTAGCCGTTAATTGATGAATATTGAGATCGAGGGAAAATGGGAACGAGCTAGCGAGTTCAGGCGGTTCTTGTATAGAGGGAGAAAATATTTGAATTTTGGTAAAAGCGGCGGTTTAAAAATTAAGAATAATTAAAAATGGTAGGAAAAGGTTATATACGAAAGCATGAAGACAGAGATAGGGAGCGTCTGGTATGTTGATTGAAACTTGGCGGCCCGTAGGAGTGATCGTGCGGTTCAAACTGACATTTTACTTTTTAGAGATTCGCTGTGTTCCTGATTATATTGTTGCTGGCCGTTTGATATGAAATCATGGTTCATCGATGTTTCTTTTTTCATTTTTATAATCTTAAATAATTTTTGTTTTTAGTTTCAAAATTTATCAAATACTTTTTTAACATGCTAAAAATTGCTATAAATCTTCCATAAAACTTGCCAAAAAAATTGGACTTTTGGAGATCCCCGTGACACGTGTACCTCAGAGATGCACTGCTGCTTTGGTTACACTAACGTTCAGAGGGAGATTCAGCTAATTTCTACTTTATTTAGAAAAGGGTGGGATGAAAAACAAATCAAAATTGTTATTTTAAAAATCAGTTAAATACACATTCAACTAATTTCCAATATTTGTTAAATATTTTTCATGAAAAAGGAAATTAGAATCTGGTTGGAAACGAGAGAAAAAATTGAAAGCATATGGCGACAACATTTTCCTACTTTTAGGGCTTCCAATTATCTTCATTTACACCCTTAATTTTTCAAAGGACAAATTTTTTTTTTACTAGTGAAAGTACACTTAGCCATTAATGATTTCAGGAAGTGACGCAAGTCTCCCCTGTCTTTCGTTTCAAACCATTAAAATTAATCAAATTTAGATAAACTAACATAGTTAACCTTCTCTAACAATTTTATATTTTATAAAGGTTCATACTATTATAACTTAAAAATTTAATTTAAAATTTTGATACTATTTAATAATTATTTATTTGTTCTAATCTAATAGTAAAAAATATTATCAAATTGACATAAAAGAAATTAATTTTTACATTCTCTTTCCCACCAATGAATTATAATAAATCAAAAGTCATAAAAAAATATATGAAATTAAATTAAAAAATTTAAGTTACAATTGCCTAATCCTTTTATAAATATAAAATCAGAATTTATAATTTCAATATAGAAATAAAAATAATAAATTAATAATTACATCAGTTAAATATCATTAACATGTGTAAAATTATTTTGTAATATTGAATTCATATTAATGATATGTATTGAAAATTTTTAATTTATAATTTTTTGTTTTTATAAAGATTATATATTTTGAACTTATATTATTTTTAAAATTTTTGTAAATTCAAAGACTTTAAATATTGAAAATGTTGTAAAACAAACAATTATTAAAATGAAGCATAATTGAGTCATTTTAACCAAATTTTGGTAACCTTGGTTATTTAAACTAACCGCATAAGATCTTTGTGTCACTTTCTCAGACTATTGGTGCTTAATTGTATTTTTCTTAAACCACAATGTAGGGAATTGAATTTACCCCTTTCCAAAATAAAAAAATTTCCCACCTCTCATTTTCAGGCCATCAAAGGAGCTGAAGGTAGCAGGCTCTAAGGCTTGGTTAACATGTCACTATAGCAGATCATCATGGCGAGGCGCTTGTACTCGTAAAGCTTTGCATCCTTGTCCAAGGCCGTGTTTCAAGCCTAGCTCATTATGGCAGTGAAAGAAGGACAAAAGGCGGAAAAGGAAGTTCGCTGTAATAGTATAAATGAGTGTATACTCATGCGCTGAAGAGCCAAATTCATAGTATAACCACACATACAAACTATGCTACTTTTCTTAACCAGTAGAGAGACAACTTGAACTTCAAATAAGAACTTTAACCCAAGAGGGGGACTCAAAAGGTCTCAGCCAGTGCCCTCCATTGTCCAACCGCCTAGAAGAAGGAACTCTGCACTTCAAGCTGATTAATTCCAATCTATTAAACGAAATGGGTGGAATGTTTTTCAAAGACACCCAATTTCAGTTACGCAATACGATTGTCTTTTTGCTGGCAGATATTATACTGAGAAGTTTTCAGCGAGAAACACTTCAATCTAGGTATTGAAATTTCTACCTCTGATATAGTCCAAGAGGCTAATAAAGGAAAGACAAGCAGCAAATGGACCAATAAAGCAGAGAAGAAATTCAAGCTTTAACAGGCCCCTGATGGCTTGAGGCATCTGTCAGTGTAGCAAACCTTACTAATGCATCTAATCAACTCATAAGGGTCTATCTTTCTAATAGCAAGATGGTAAGACATGATAACTAAGTACTAAGTATACTCCCTAAGACAAACGCAACAACTAATTTATCCTACCCATTTTGAGTGCATCCATCATTCTGAACCCGAAAAAAAAAAAAGAAATGTTAAATAAGTTTGCATCTGAGAATGAATGCCCAAACTTTCACACTAGAATAATACACCAAAAATCAAGTTGCATTTTCCTCTACAGATGATGTAACTTTTCTCTTTTGCTTTGTGGTGCGAGAAGCTTTACTTGGTATAGAAGGCATGTACTTGAGACAGTAACTGACAAGTGATGGCCCAAAAATGCTGTATTTTCCAGCACTACTGAATGCTGATTCTGCATCTGCTCGTCTCTTGAAAACCACCTTGGCACGCTTACTCTTCAACATTTCAGTCTCTAGTTCATTCAAAGGTCCAAAACGGCTAAATATATTGTTTAGATTTTCTTTCGATGGAACAGAATCTGAGTTTGTGAAATTCAGAATCAAAGCTGTAGGAGAGAGATCTTCTTTAGAACAACCATCTAGGGGATCCACCGGCTTTACCTCTTCCAGTTCAAGATTATCACTATCAGTTTGCCGTCCAGGTTCCAAATTGGCACTCAATTGAATAGCTGTTTGTGCTTCAACAGGCAAAATATCTTTTTGACTTGGGGTCTCATGCAATACTTCTCCAGCTTCATTTTCATTCTCATTCTCAAGTGATTGTTGGTCTTCAGGGATACTTTCAATTACCCTGTCAGTCCAATAAGAATCTTTAATATGCTCTGACTCAGATGTTTCACTAGTTTCACACGTGCTCAATATTTTCCTAGTTCTGTCACCAGAAACTTCTCCCGGAGACTTTTCCAGGCTGACCGAATTCCTGAATTCCGAGAAGAAACTAACAAGAGAAATCAAGAATCTGTATTCTGTCATGGGGTCTCTGGCAGCTAAGCAGAGTTGTGACAGAAAGTCATCAGGGGAAGACTCCTCTAATGACAAGTTCTTTTCACTTCGAGAATTTCTGATGACAGATTTCCCCTTGCTTTTATTGTTAACCAGAGATTTTGGAGACATTCCATCGCCAAACTTGAGTATTGGACCTGAACCATTCATTTGGCTTGCAACCTTAAGTATGCTATTTCCAACACCGAAAGTTTGCTTAAGCGGAACACACTTGTTAGCCGCCCCACTTGACAAATCACCCTTTTCGTGCTTCACAGGCAACATATTACCACTTTTATTTTTCATGGTCACATCATCACAAATGGAATCCAACTTCTTATGTTTTACAGCTACATCATCAGATATGAGATTCACCACCTTACGTTTCTTTCCAGAAGATGATGAAATCAACTTCTCAACTTTACCGTCTGATACTCTCTTGCCTCTTGACGTATTTGTGCACCTCTCAGCCAACAAGTCCATCAAGCTTTTCTCCTTTTTGCTTGAATGAGTACTATCAGAGCGTTGCTTCCGCTTATTAGAAGTATCAACTTGACTCTTTGACTTCCCCATTCCAGAGGATACTTGCTGTTGATCTTTAAGATCAGGAGAAGCATTTTGCATCACTTCCCCTGAACATTGGATTTCTGCATCACTATCCAGCAACCCACCAAGCATATTGAATTCGGGCAGCAGCAAATAACCCTTCCAACGATAGAATGCTGACAATTGAGCTTTTGTGGTCACAAAATCCAGCCTATCATCTCCATTATAATATAATGGCAGGGCTAATGCTTGTATATGCTCAAAAAGTTTTATGGGACGAAAAGAAGAGGCATCTGAAAAACTGTCCGCACCATCTCTTGTACTAGATTCTTCCCTAATTCCAGCATTAACTATTATTTGAGTTTTGATGTTAGCATAGGCTTCCTCAGGGATGCAAGAACATGCTAGCCCAAATTCCACCCGTCTAGAAACCTCCTCCAGGGCACAATCAACAGCATAGTGGAAATCTTCCAAATTGCTTTGCATTTCCATTTGTGCAAAATGCTCTCGAAAAGGTTTAATCTTTGCCGGCTCATTCCAAGCAAATGTCTGATCCCCAAAATAAGCAATCAAATAACTATCTTTCCTAAAGTACTTATTTGCCTTCTGTGATGCAGCCGAAAGATCAAATATTTGCCCTGGCCACCAAGGATGGCTCCTTACTTTACCCCACACCAAATCGGAAGCACAAAATTCCGAATTCGAGGCAACCAGTTTTGCGCTCCCATCACCAGTCACATTTCCATCTTTAGTGAAAAATGGACTCAAATCAACATCAAGATTGACTGCATATGACTTATTCAATGCATCTGAAGGAGGCTCCACCTCTGAAATGTGAATGTCCACAAGTTGATCCTCATTATACTCTGGTCGCGTATCAATTTCCATATCCTGATTTTCCAAGATATCCGAAGTTACCTCCTCAGATTTGTGAATTGTTGACTGAATTGAATCCTTATCAGATGAGGTAGAATTTTCCGTAACATAAGTCCTTTGCTCTGAAACCTCAAAAATGGGCCCCACATTCACATCATGACTCACCCCTACTTTCGCAGGAGCCCTTTCATTTACGTGGGCAGCCTCCACTTCATCTTCATCATGCTTAGAGACATCATTACCATATCTAGCTATACTTTCTTCCCCGTCTCCCAAATCATCCTCTCTATGTAAACACCCATTACCTTTTTGTACATCAGCTACACTATCTAAAACATCCATTTCTCTTTCAATACCTTGACTAACATCCTCTGCGCCAATATTCAAATCACAAATCAACTCAGCTGACTCACAAACCCTAACTTTATCCACAACTGAATCCTGACCCTTACCCTGACCCTTAAAACACTTTGTTAGGGTTTCGGCTACAGAGTCACTGATAACGGGTGATTGAGCCTCGTTTTCCCGGTCAATCGAAACGACGTCCGCGTTCAAATCGATTTGGTCATGTTTTATAGACATTATGAGACCCTATAAATATAAAAAATAGCTCTAAATTATTTAAACAATACCGAATAATGACATTCAATTAAGTAAATAAATGAAAAGATATAAAAATTTGAAACTACGCAGATGGAGAAAGAGGGGACTTACTTCGATAGACGTCTATTGCTGTTAACAGAGAGAGCTGGAGTGAGTTGGTTTAACAAGTGAAATTTTCTCAAGTGCTTTAAGATTTCAATAGATGCAGTTGACAGAAGGTGAGGGATGATGCCGTACCAAAAATCGTTTCACATTTTCTCCTTTTTTATTATTTTTCGGTTGGCGGAAATAATGAGATTATGACTTACAGTAGCCACGTGGCGATATCCGCCGAGTTTAATAGTCAACACTAAACAGTGTGAGATTACTTGGAGTCCATCGGCGAGTCACATCCGGTCACGTATTAGATATTAGGATCAGTTTTTCGACGCCGTTTCGTTCATTCTTAAAAACAATTAAAATTGATGGGTCTAAAACGTAAAATCTAATAAACTAATTATCAAATCTACAAGATGATTTCGAATAAATATCTTATCTAAACACCTAAAAGCAAAATATTATCATTTTACTCATCAGATGAAAACTTGTATATCGTGTAATACATCATGTAAAAGCAATGCTATATTTTGTATCCAGTATTATTTATCATGTAAAATAATGTGATTTACATATTTTATTTATTTTTGGATATTAAAGGTGAATCTCATTATCCATATATTTTTGTGTCATAAATTCACAACATTAATAGTCAATGAATTAATTAATAACGTTAATTACCAAATTTAATCGACAAAAAAAAATTAATGAAATATGTTTATTTATAGACTTTGATTAATAATTATTAAATAAGATCTCGTGAAATACTTAGCTGCAGCTTATAAAATTAAACAAAACATGTATAATATTAATATAGAACCGTAAAAAAAAAAAAGACATGTTGTATATATGTTAATATTAGAATAAATAGTTAAAAAAAGTGTAAGAGAGTTTTGTTAACAATTTTGTAATTAATAAATTAATAAATTGATGTTACCCCTTCCTTAGAGGTATTTTTGATCAAAATGGCATAATTATTTCCGTTTGTCACAATTAATGGAACTTTAATGGTAATTTGGGATATTGACCCATACGAACGTAACCCGGCCCGGACAGCCCAAACCCGACTACGCAATCAACTCTGCTCCTCTAGACTCGATCCCTCTTTTTATTCCCGCCAAAACGACAGCAAAAGAGGAAAACAAAAGGAAATTTGAACTAACAGAGCAGATGTACGGTATTGACGGAGATGGCGCCATGGCCAAGCAGGGCTCTGTTGACACAAGCGACATTGGCAAAATATTGGCCGTTTACTTCCCCGATAACGAGCTATCAATTGACGAGGACATGTTGATGCTCACAGTCGATCTCATCCGCTTCTTCTCTGCTCCTCCAGGCCTAGATCTCGCTCTTCAGGTCCTCCTATCACTAGCAATGGCTATTCTTGCTTATTTGTTACCTTTGATTTAGCTTTTGAGGTTACGGAGTAGTAATTGTTTGGAAGCAGGTAAAGGACGACAGTGGCGTCTTCATGTTGTCGCTTGATTTTCAACAATTTCGAAAAATATGCGATGTTGAGGTCTTTTATGCAATTTTGGAGGATAAACCTAAATTTGCTCTCTTATGTATGGGCGCTGCAGTTCATAAGGTACGACTACAGGCAGTTATAGCAGAAATGATCCAATTTATAGAATTTGTTTATTGGTTCGTCATTTAATGAAATTTAGGGTACTTTGTGACGGATTTCAAAACTTGAGGGAAATTTTGGTCTACTTGTAAATAGAGTAAAGTTAAGGGAGTTCAATGAAAGAGTTTCAATGTCTTAATTACTAGCATTTAAAGCAGGTTTTGTTATCGAACTGGGAGACCACGTTGGAGGATGGAATGAAGATAAATATCCGTCTACATAACTACCCTGAATCTATGATAGCTTTGAAGAATTTGAAAGCAGCATATATTGGTAAATTTAGATTTATATAAACCATGGTTATGTTAAAAGTCACAGAGATGATACGCAGTTTTCTTAATTGACAGACAAGCTTGTATCTGTGCGTGGTACCGTAGTAAAAGCTAGCACAGTCAGGCCTCTAGTGGTACAAATGTGTTTTGAATGTGCCAAGTGCAAATCCAACATTCTACGTATATTTCCAGAGGGAAAATTTTCGCCACCATTGATTTGTACATTGCATGGGTGCAAGAGCAGAACGTTTACTCCAGTTCGTTTTTCTGCTCAAAAAATAGATTTTCAGAAGATAAGGTAAGCGTCTTCCACATACACGAACTAGGCTTTATGAATTTATGGGGACATCTTGACATTAGCAGTTCTTTCTCACAAACATTTGGTTATGCATTTCCAGGCTACAGGAGCTACTAAAACCTCAAGACCATGAAGAAGGTCGAGTACCTCGTACTGTAGAATGTGAACTATCTGAAGATCTTGTTGATGCATGCATCCCTGGAGATGTTGTCACCGTTACTGGAATTATAAGAGTAATAAACAATTACATGGATATTGGAGGAGGTATAATAAGGAGATTTCTTTGGCACTTGTATATACCCATATGCTATTTTCACATGGTATGTATATATATAGACTTGTAAAACTATTTCTTGTAACTAAGCTTGCTCGGGGGAACTCTGAAAACGTTCAGGTAAATCCAAAAGCAAAAATCAGGGATTCTACTATTTGTATCTTGAAGCAGTTTCCATAAAGAATTCCAAGTCACAGTCTACTGCTGAGGATTTGCAAGATTCTAATTCTAATGCTAGAGCTACAGAGCTGGCTGACTTATTCTCATTCTCACCAAGGGATTTGGAATTTATTGTGAAGTTTTCAGAGGAATATGGTCCTGATACCTTCCGGCAAATAGTTCAATCTATATGTCCTTCTATCTATGGACATGAACTTGTTAAAGGTAAACTTGTACGTGAATTTCCTCCTTATTAGTTTCTCCCCAAAATTCTTGAGCTCTTTATATTTATTTATTATTATTTCCTGGTACTACTTTCGGTTTCTTTTCCTATTATTTCTTCTATCATGTTACTAATTCATTGTCTTTTGCTTATCAAGATGGTGTTCTGCCTCCTTGGGAAATTAATAATGTTTTATCTTGCTGTGTGAGATTCTCCAACCAAAGTACCTCATCCTAGTCACCTGAGGTTTTTTAAAGAAAAAAAGGGGAGCATTTATGACATTGCCGAAATACATGAAAAAAAAAAAAAAATTCATCATTTGGACACACTAATTCTCTGTTAGGATTTGAAATGTTGAAGGCCTGGTTGCTAGACCCATAAACTGGCTTACAAGTTAAGAGGGGCCAAGCCTCATTTAAGCACTTTCACTTAGGTTCTTCTGCCCCGATGTGGATCTCAATTTATTGGCTGGTCTTATCAACAATTACATTTGATAGGAATCTGGTGCCTAGTAGAATTATGTGTAGCATGTGGTTGATTGTGGACAACCTACTTTCTATCCTTGCACATTCATATATTTCTTATCTGGCGGGGTCAGTAGAGTTGAAAGTCGAATAGTGCATTCATTTAAATTTATTGGTTTCTTCACAGGGGGAATAACATTAGCGCTGTTTGGTGGAGTAAGGAAACATTCAATGGATCGAAACAAGGTCCCTGTCCGAGGAGACATCCATGTCATTATTGTTGGTAAGCTTAATATCTTCTGTTATGTTTGTAATAAAACTAAAAATGGCCAGCCAGTTTGCTCATATGTAGTCAGAAGGAAAATGATATAGCATCAAAATTTGGCCCAAGTCTAGGTTATAGTGCATGCTTCTATATTGATGTAGAAGACTTGAATTTTGGTAAATTAATAATTTTCCTCTTGCTAGGTGATCCGGGACTAGGCAAGAGCCAACTACTACAAGCAGCAGCTGCTGTTTCTCCTCGTGGCATATATGTTTGCGGTAATGCCACAACAAAGGCTGGTCTCACTGTTGCTGTAGTGAAGGATTCCATGACCAGTGATTACGCCTTTGAGGCTGGTAGTCATTTACTCTTCTTTTTTAACTTGTGATATTTTGGCTATCATTTTTGTTAACTTCAGATTTACCAGCAAAGAACATGATGGTTTTGCTAGTCATTGTAAACAAGCTTAGTACAAAGATAATACAAAATGCAATCTTTACCAGTTTTTCAAAATTTTCTTGTCTATTACCCCTAGAAATGGTGATTTGGTGTGATTGTCCACATGAAATTGTTGGTTCTTGGTACTACCTTATAATGTCTTTTGTTTCAGAGAGAGGTTACACAGTTCATAAATATAAGTTCATTTATGACAGATATAAGCTCATTTAATTATGTCAATTTTGAATGTCTTTTGGCCACTGGTAGTAAGGCACCGGGGGACACTGACTTTCTGGAATTGCACTTGATTCAGGGGGCAAATCTGGTGTTTGAAACTCTTTAAAGGGTGAAAACCACATAAATAAAATGGGGAATTGCACAGAAAATCATCTTTTATTGATCTGAAATATTTAGAAGTGTTAAATTTTGCATTCATTTGCAAAAGGTACACTATTATTAAAACTGTCACACCGATGTGAAGAAAATAAGAAAATTCATAATAATTTGTATGACTCTTATGCTCCAGAAGAAATTTGTCCAAGTATTTCAGCTCTGTTTAGTAAGATTGGAAATGTATATTTTTTGTCTGGTCATATTTATTACAATAATAAGCTACCGCAGCAAGGCTTTAAGCTGTCAAGAGAATTATGGTCCTCATGAATCGTGCAGTGCCCAAAATTGGTTGACCCCAAAACCCTTTTTGTTTCCAAAACCTAAAAGATTTGAGAAAATGGGTCTAGATGATACATCAAGTTTCTATAGCATCTCAGCTGCATTTGTTATTATTTGTTTGCTACCAAAAACTGTAAAAGCATAGAACATTCGGACCATATGACATCTTAAAAGTTTTTATATTCTGTCTCCTGGATGAAAATTTCAATGTTTATTCTTGTTAGTAACTATTCATTTTCAATAGGTGCCATGGTACTTGCTGATAGTGGATTATGCTGTATTGATGAGTTTGATAAAATGTCTGCAGAACACCAGGTTTGTCCGGGCTGCTTCGCAAATTAATCATATTTATCCAACTATAAATGCTATAATTTTACTTTTGTGGCTTTATTGCAATTACCACAGGCCTTACTGGAAGCCATGGAACAACAGTGTGTCTCTGTTGCAAAAGCTGGACTTGTGGCCAGTTTATCAGCACGAACTTCTGTCTTAGCTGCAGCAAATCCTGTTGGTGGTCATTATAAGTAATCTTTCTGAAGTTTGTTATTGGTCTTTATTTTCGTAGAGGACTGTTTTATGCCAAGACTGGATACATTTAGATTTTTTCTTCTTTGTTCCATGATTAAATTTACTTATATCAGCATTGATCCTTTGGTCTGTGTTGTTAACCAGTGTTCCTTTCATGATTTACTTAAAACTGAAAATATAGCATGTGAATTGTTTTTCTAATTTTTTATTCTCTTGTTCTTCATTTCACTGCATATTTTCAATTTTATTGGTCAAAACGGTAATAATAATTTTATCTTTATAACCTTATACTATGACTTCATGGATGAAACGTATTTTAAATAACCTGTTGAAGAACCTTACATAAACTCGTTCTTTCTGATTGAAGATTATTATCAATGATTCCTGTAAAGTATACCTGAATTTTGTTATATAGGTTGTGATAAGTAATATTGAATATCCAAATTGCAGCCGTGCAAAAACAGTGAACGAAAATTTGAAAATGAGTGCTGCTCTCCTCTCACGATTTGATTTGGTTTTCATATTGCTCGATAAGCCTGATGAACTACTGGATAAGAGAGTCTCAGAGCACATCATGTCAGTAAGTGTTCCTTTTTTGACACTTAATGCCGGTCCAAAAACAATAAAGTATTTCAATACTGTTGTTGGGAGTGTTACGAAGTCTTTGAAAGTGGTTGGATACTTACCAGTTGTTATACAGCTGCAGATACAAGTACTTTTTAATCTTTGGGTTCAGAGAATAATTTGAATTATGATTGACTCGAGTGTCTATCTTGCAGCTTCATTCAGGATACCAAGAAAATTCTCCAGCAGCCAAAAGATTACGAATAGGTGGTGTATTTACAACTTTTTAAAAGAATTTTGGCTTAGGACGTAGTGTTTCTACATATAAGTAAAACCATATGAACAAAAGGATTTTCATTTTGACACGGTATGCCTTCTGATTTATGAAAAACAGCATCACAGAATACTGAAGGGGTAAATGCAAGTGAAAAAAGTGGTTCTATAGTTTCAAGGCTAAGACTTGACCCAAAGAAGGATATTGATTTTGCACCATTACCTGCTCCACTTCTTCGTAAATATATTGCTTATGCAAGAAATTTTGTCTTTCCTAGGTGATTTGATATGATCTCTACAAGCATTCTCTGCTGTAAAAATATAAAGCAAATGTTAAAACTGGTAAAAATTCATCTTTTATTTATTTGCATATCAGGATGTCAAAACCAGCAGCAGAAATCCTACAGAAGTTTTACTTACAACTGAGAGACCATAATACATCTGCTGATAGTACACCTATAACAGCAAGGCAACTTGAAAGTCTGGTTAGGCTGGCAGAAGCTCGAGCAAGGCTAGACTTAAGAGAAGAAATAACAACTCAAGATGCTTTGGTAAGTTAATATGTTCAGAGAACGGTCAGTTAATAGTTCTAGCTGAATTGATTGGTGATGCTTATGGATTTAAATTTTGAAGCACTGATAAAGAGAATTTGTTAATTAATAACCTTTGACTAACTCATTAAGAACACTGAACTATTATGTGCTGATGTAAAATGCTAGGCTATCCTACGTTTTAACTTTGATGTATTTGAACCTTTGCTTTGCAGGATGTCGTTGAAATAATGAAAGAATCCCTATATGATAAGTATGTTGATGAGCATGGTTTTGTGGATTTTGGTCGGAGTGGAGGGATGAGTCAACAGAAAGAAGCAAAACGGTTTCTAAGTGCCCTCAATAAGCAATCAGAGAGGCAGCAGAAAGATTGTTTTTCAATTTCTGTATGTACCCTTATCCATTTCTAGCCATTAGTTTTTCCCCTTAAAATTAAGTCATCCTCATAATTACTTGTGTTACAGGAAATATACAGTTTAGCAGATAGGATTGGCCTAAGAGTTCCTGATATTGATACATTTGTTGATAACTTAAACACGGTTGGTTATTTGCTAAAGAAGGGGCCAAAGACTTATCAGGTACTATAACATTGTTAACTCTGAATCTCGCGGCACACAACTATTGACATTCCATTAAAAGTGTTCAAATTACAAAAATATGCATTATTGGTATAAACGAGGTAAAATATATATATTGAATTGTTAGTGAAAAGAAAGTAAGATCTTTAATAGTAACGTTTTCCTGAGCTGCATACTTCTTTATCCTCTTTTTGACTTCTATTGTGTTCTATGCACTTTTTGGAAAGGTAGAACCAACTCAAGATAAGATTGCAATCGATCATGCTCGTTTGGTGCCTTTGGTTTAGTCCCAGATTGCTTGATGTTCACGCAATTTTTTTAATCTGTTTTTTGTTTTTATTTATTTATTTTTGGATATGTTCATGTATGTGATGATATCTAAATGTTACTGATTTAATTCATTCATAAATAGATGGATATTTCTCCAGTAACATTCACCATAACGTTGACCGGATAGCTTGAACTTCGCAACTTTTGACTGATTGTGCTTTGTCATGCAGGTGTTATCATCATCTTATTCACGTAGTCAGCCAAGAGGCTGAAGTTTTGCCGCACTAGAGGGCAGATCAACTTTATTTTGTCTCTGTTCGTGTTCAGATGAACTATTACAATGCTTCAGGTTCATGATTACTGGAATCCACTCACCCCAATGCCCAAATGGCGACCTTTTGATAAACCGTGGCTTTATACAAGAATATCAACCATAAATAACACTTTTTTGCATATCAACTAAATGCTTTTAATCGTCATAACCTATCTTTAATGGGAATCAATTTTGAGTCACTCAATACAACTTCCCTGAAAAGATTAATGAATTAGCTTATGAGTTGTGACAAGCCGATAGCTTAGTTGTATAAGTGACATTACTAGGCGACCTTTTAGTGGTTCATGAATACGACAACTAAAATTTAAAGTTTATAACATTTGGTCCAATCTGTAGATACATTAAATTTTGATTTCTTCCAAGGAATTCCAATCCAAGTAATTTAGTATACAGTACTACACAAAGTTACATGGAATCATCTGAAAAGTAGTCACCCTCATCTGTAGGACTTAGTCGCCACTCACTGCCATAGTAAGAATTTGGTAGACCTAACCAAAACTTGAAAGCCTCAGCCGCTCTCTTCCTTTCTCTTCTTCTGTCCTGCCTGGCCTGTGAGGCATGCTTACTAGTAAACATCCTTGAGTGCATTTCCACATAAATCTTCTTATACTTTGTCTTATTTGGTGGTATCCCATTCTCTTCCATGCATGCTATAATTTCTAAAGCCTTCCTAAAAAAGGCAGCCCTCACACATATATCAGCCAGAGTATCCAACAATCCTTCATCGGGTTTCAATGGTGGCAGTAAATCGGATTCTGAATTCACGCCTTCTTTTTTAACCTCACACCTTTCCTTTATCTCTTTCCAAAGAATAAGTGCTTCTCCTGGTTTTCTTGCCAAAGAAATCCCATTTGCAAGGCTCCCATATGAAGCCACATTAGGGTAAAATCCATTCTCTCTCATTTCCAGAACTATTTTCTTCGCATCTTCAATCAGTCCCATTCTACAATAGCCTTCAACCAACATATTCCAAGCAACTATATCAACTTTCACTCGCGGATCTTTATGCATCTCATCAAACACCTTGTTAGCCAGCTTTGGCTGACCTGACAATGCAAAAGCTTTCATCAATGTAGTATAACTGATCTTGGTGGGAGCAATCCCTTTTTCTCTCATCTCATTGAAAAATACAAGAGCCCCTGCACTATCATCAATCAATATACATCCATCAATCAAAATATTATATGAAACCACATCAGGTTCAATCCCTGCATCATCAGCCATCTCTCGAAGGAGCTCTTTCGCTTTGTCAATCTGCAACTGCTGGCAATAACCCTTGAGCAGAATATTATAGGTAATACGATTTGCTGGCACACCAATTCTCGTCATTTCAGCTAGCACTTGTCGAGCCCGATCCATTGAGCCGGCCTTCACAAGAGCAGAAACAACGGTTGTGTATGTAACATGATCAGGATGACTGGCACTATCATCCTGACGTCTCATTGCTTCCAACATTCTAACTGTGTCAGACACACGACCTTCATTCATGTAACCCTTCATTAGAGTGGTGTAAATTCTCGAATTTGGAGCATAAACTTTAGGCAACAATGGTGGCTCACTACTCGGATTAATTGAATTAGGAAGCAACTCTTCAAACACATCTTCATCTCCCTCATTATCATTTTCACTCAAATCATCGAAATTCAAGTCCCTAAGGATCTTGCATAAGTCTCTTCTCCCTTCTCTCATTGCTTGAACCATCTTCTCAGCCACTTCTAAATCACCAAACCCAACATAAGCAGCTACAAGCGAATGTAACGTAGTTATACACAAAGGAATACCCATCTCAAGAATCCTCTCCAACACAAACACAAGCAAATCTTTCCTATCAGCTCTAGCACACAACTTAATCATAACATTATAACTCAAAACATCAGCCTCAGCACCAAACTCAGCCATTCCATTAAACAATTGCAAGAACTTTTTAGTATTACCTATATTAGCACACGCATTCAGCACAGCATTGTAAGCTGCCGTGTCAGGTCTCGAGTCTGCAACAACTGCCGGGTCCGTGAATTTGCGTAGCCGACGAACCACCGAATCAAACAACTTGATTGAGTCGGTAGGGCCGTCGTCACCGGAAGCGGCGAGCCGGCTGACGACAGCGCTCCAGGCCTTGACGTGGGGGAGGTAGCCGGAGCGGAGCATGGACTTAATAATAGAGGTGGCATAAAGAGTGTGGCCAGATTTGGCAGCTGCCACAGCGAGGAGGCCGAGGGAGTTGGCATCAAGACGGTGGAGCTGGCGTTCATGGCGGAGACGCGTGACGAGTGACTGAGCACGAGTAAGACTTAGGGTTGTGTTTTGGTAGGAGAGCTGAGAAACCAAGCGGCTAAGGCAAGTGGGGTTGGGAAGGTGAGTGGATTGAATGTAAACATTCCAAGCTTCTTCAGTTTTTCGTTGTCGAAGAAGAGTAAGAAGAGTGTGGTCATTATTGATGTAGGTGGAGGGCGGGTTTGTGGTGGAAGTGGTAAGAGAGAGGTCTGTGGCGTTGGATTGGGCGCGAACTGGGCGCGTGGATTTGGAGGTGGTGATAGTGGAACGGTGAGGTGGTGAAGGAGCACAGTGGAGGGTGAGAGTGTGAGTTAAGGGAAAAGAGTTAGGGGTTGGTGAGGGTGATGATGAAGTGGAGGAGGAGGATGGAAGTGTTATGTTCATGGCTGCTCCATTTGGGAGGCCGTTGAGCTTAGAACAGGGTAGAGAGAGGAGATAATGTGGGCTGAATGAAATATCTTTCATTCAGCTTTGTTTGTGGAATGAAAGATATTTCATTCAGCTTTGTTTGTGGAAGAGAATGTCCTTACGTCGACTCATTCAGTCATCTTGTCAGTTACGGGCCGAAGGAGTCTATTTTTCTTATTTTTTCCAATATGTGCCATTCATTTAAATTAGTGGTTACCTAACCGTTGTTTATTTGGTCCTGTTTCAAATAAAATAAACACTTTGGCATGGAACTGGTATATACTTTGATATCAATCAGAACTTAAAGCTAAAAGCATAGTATTTTAGCTAACAAGAACCAGATAAACCAGATTACAGAATCATTGCACATGGAAATGGGGAGCGCTGGAGGCAAAGGCATCCTTTATATATAATAAAATAGAATAAGATGCAAAATACAAAAAGATAAAAAGGAAAAAAGCCCATAATTTTGCGATTTAACTATATCAGTAAGTGAACATAAACAGAAGTCTAGGTTGCACTGCTGCAGCGAAAAGAGAAAACACTAGTTCTATGACAAAGATCTCTGTACAGAGATTTTTACATGAAATGTAAGTAGTGCAACCCATCAACCTATTTGAAATCATCCACAATTTCTTCCTGTACAGCATCCCAACTTGAAGTAAATTAAGTTCCCAGAATTTCCACTTATGTACAAGTCCCACACAAATGAGTTAGTAAGGACAGAAGCTTCCTTTTGCTCTGGCAACAATCAGCTCCTCATGCAGCTATCAACAACACCACTATCACCTCTCCTGTTGTCATCTACACCACCAGCACCTATCTCTATTAATTACAAATTCACATTTTTATGTACCTTCGAATGCTAAGAAAGGTGGAATGACCCTTGCCCTTCAGTTATGGCATACAAGAGTTTCTCCTTCATCCTCTCCTGCAAAACAAGTATCGTAAATCTTTGTCCAATCATTTCCAACAAAAATCTTAAATATAAAGAATTATC
This sequence comes from Bursera cuneata, assembly GCA_026212285.1. NCBI lineage: Eukaryota > Viridiplantae > Streptophyta > Magnoliopsida > Sapindales > Burseraceae > Bursera > Bursera cuneata. The sequence continues at coordinate 16,044 of JANLJB010030953.1, read as the reverse complement.
CAACCAAGAAAGTCAAGAAAGAAGGTCACTTTTGAGGAGTAAGGTGGCAACTTTAGGTAATTAGCACAGGTCATCACACTCGGAAGATCTGAATCTACGCAGTTGCTACAGTGCTGCAGAAAACAAGAAAAATGAACGAAGTGAATAAAACTGAAAGTTAGAAATAACTCCAAAACAAATTTGAGGAATAAATCGGGTATTAGAGCTTTAGACCTTTCGCACTATTGTCAATTTTGGATTAAGAGATGCCAAACCTCCAGGAGGAAGCCGAGGTGCCCCTGTCACAAACTGAAGAAATGCTCGTCGTTGTTCATAGTTGAACTCCCGTATAATTTCCAATAACTGATATTCCACAAGAGTAAAGTTTATGATCCACTGAGATGCAACTCTAAAAACAAGACTACCAAAAGACAAAAAATATAAGTATCACTCACATTAACAATGGGAAGACTACTAGCTGTGTATCCATGATCAAACTTGATATGATCCAAAAGCTCATTAAACTGCTAAAATATTAAATAAGCAAAGAATTATATGTATATCTCTTGCACTACTGCATCAAAAGAATAGATGTACATACAGCCAAGAAGTCACGTTCTCCACAAAGTAAGCGCTCAAGGTCCTCTTCAGTGAAAGGNATCTCTTGCACTACTGCATCAAAAGAATAGATGTACATACAGCCAAGAAGTCACGTTCTCCACAAAGTAAGCGCTCAAGTTCCTCTTCAGTGAAAGGCTGAAGATGTGCAATAGGGAAAACCTGAAGAATCAAAGAAAAAATAAATGAAATATAGTCAATCACAAAACAAAAACACAAATTAGAGAATTGTTAAAGAAGAAAAGCCTCTACTCAAGTAGCATTAATTCGAGGGTACACCACCTAAACCAAAAAAAAAAAAAGAACTACTAACTGCAAACTGTAGGGTAACTTTAAAAAAAAAAAAAAAATTAGAAGCAACATTGCAATATCAAAATCCAAATCTTGTCTAGATAGTAAATTCCATATGCAGTATCTAAACATCTTCCAAGAAGAATTTTCAAGAGCTTTTGCGGAAAGATCAGAGCACTCATCAATGCTCCCTCAATTAATTTTCCCTCTAGGTTTTAGTATTCTCTCTTATTGTCCACTATGTTGCATCCTAATAATCACTTGCAAGTGATGTACTCCACACAGAAACAACTTGGTCACAACAAATCAGAAATTATCATCTGAAATGATTGACAGAATAAAGTAAATTCTACATATTGCAAACTAAATTTTGTGCCTCTATAAATGTTCAAGGGTGAAGTCAGATAAATCAACGAAATGGGGTCAACTCAAGAATGGGAGACATGGTCATAATAATTTTTTTTTTTTGGTTAAAATCCACACCTCTCCCACAAACTAGGTAATGATGCTGTTGGAAGATCTATCTACTTAAATAGATCCTGATACCCACCATTGTCTTCGGTGGTCATTTCATGATTAAGAATTGAAGAAAAGAATAAATGTAAATTCCATTATGTGTCAAGCATATCCACGAGCCTCTCACATGCACAATTGACTTCCAATACTATCCTTTCTACCTAAAATACTAACCAATTTTGAAGAAATAGCTAAACACAGTTTCCACCCTCGATTCAGTATTAACACCTTAGGAGAAAATAGAATATACTACGAATTTTGTTTTTTGGCGGTCCTTCCACATTCATATTTAACTAAAGAAAGAAAATGGTATGCAAAATGATGATACCTGGCAAAATCCAGATTTAAAAGCTTCCACTTGTCTGGATATTCCAGTATTTATCGTAGCATCCACAACAAGTGCTGTATAATCCTCCAAGTTATTTATATTTACCTAGAAAGTTGGTGCCAATTGAACCACTTGAGTTTGCAATCTATTAATAAATAGAGAAATAAAATGTAATAATATCAAAGATGCCTACCATTTTATATTCAACCCCAGAAGCAAGAACATAATCGGGATACCCAGGAAGTGTAAAATCAAGGTAAAGATCCTCAACTCTACTATTCCGATAGCACGAGTCAAGAACAAATTTTGAGATTTCCCCACTGACTGATTCCAAGAATTTTTTCCTATCCACTAGAGCCTGAAACTCCATTATAGTCCAACCAAGCTCGGGATCAAAGGATTGGATGTCATACAAACTAAGTTCCTGTGAAAAAGCAGCTTTGCCTAAGTAGTAATTACTAGAATCAAAATCAATATTATAACATCAAGTTCACATGAATTTTGAAAAGCTTTAAGGCTGAGAATGTAGAATACCTTCCCAAGAATAAGCTTATAGAAGGCTTTGGAGAAAGGAAGATCCAACACCCGTCCATCTTGAAGAGCCCTTGCTACAATTTGACCCAAAAGGACAAACTTTTTTAATACATCAGAAAATTGTATCCCATCTGATATATCTACTGCCGATGACCACGGACGAGGAAAAAGACCAGAAGGTGACATTGAAATTTCAAAATCTTCAACCTGCAAGCTTCTTCTTGTGGCTAACAAACTATGATCACCTCTCCACATTCCCAAGCCAAACTTCTGAAGCTCATGACTAACTAGGGTATAGAACTCCAGAGTTGGACCAAGTCCAGTACCAACTTCTTCATCATACTCCACTTCCAGAAGTGTCTTATGGCGGGCATGCTGGTCCATCATTTGTGCCGCAGACTCAAGAATCCGACTCCGGCAAACTAAAAACTTCTTTCGAGGCAAACTACCAGCAGATAATCGCCTTTCACTAGGTGCACCTGAGTTATTATTATACAGTGGATGAGGCTGAACGTGCCGTGAACCAAATGCTGCCAATCGGAAATACTTACATTTTGCCTCAAAACTAAATAAGAATGGGCATGAAGCCATTAACTGATTACACCATAAAGGCATACCACCAATTGAAACAGAAGATGAAACTCGCATCTGTTGTTCTAGTTTTTCTGTTAACTTACTACTCACAAACTCATTTGGGTGCAGTAAACGAACTACTACCTTCAAATCGTCCAAGTTATCAAGTCCACCTTCAGCAAATGCAAGCATTCTCTCATGAGACATCAAATGATAAGTAAACCTCTTCACTCCTTCCAAACTTTTAAGCAAAAACAATATATCATAAATAGGGCTTGACTTGTCCAAGTCAGAAGCTAGTTCACAAGCAAACATGTTGGAGAAAAATGAAGCAAAATGCATATGTGACTCATCTCTATCTGATGGAGAGGACTTTTGACCTAAATGAAGACTATTTTGAGGATCATCACAATTTGATTCCACAGCTCTTCTATAAGTTATTGTGTATACTTGACTCCACAATTTTGACTCAGAAATAGCTTCATTATCTGATTTTATTTGCTTTTGAAGAATTGCCTGATATAGTGTCAGTCTCCGGTCCAGCTTTTGCCCTTCTAGGTAAAGAAAAAGTTTGGATGAACCATGGTCATTATTGCAATCCTGAAACATAAAATGAGTGGTAGCTTGTAATAAAACTTGTAAGGGATAAAAGAATAACAGAAATATATAAACCATTAACATAGTTAAGCAGAGCTTATATAATTTATATCTTTGCATTATTCCACTGCAGTAACAAGCCAGATATTATTAGAAAGAGAGAGAGAGAGAGAGAAGCAGAAGGTAAAAACAAAAACAAAGCCACGTGCAACTGAAACAAATTGACCTGTGCAAGACATCATAAGTTAAGACTATACTCTCTGAAAAGGTATACTTACAACATTACTTTCATGCAAAGATGATGTTTCACTAGGATTTGGTTGTCTTAAAGTTGCTTGTTCAGATTCAACTACAGGCACATTAGCCTCATCTACCTGCTGCATACAAGCATATTGCGAATAAAGTAATGCCCAAAATATTCATGAACTCTCCATGATAAACACAAAGAAACAAGATAACAAATCTTTCGCTAAATTCAGTTATAAAAGCTTACAAGAACTACCTGCATCTCAGCCAAATCAGTGGACATAGTGTCAAGCTTGGCAGGAGGCAAATCAGTGGACATACTTTCATGCTCTGCAAGCCGTGAACTTTCACCTTGAATAGAATTTCCATCTAATGGTAAATCGAGAGGTTGGCAGTTCATTTGGTCCATAGCTTGCACATCAGATTCTACCTCTTTGGATCCTTTTTTGCTAACTTTAGGCCACAAATACCCTTCAATCGCATCCAATGGAGAGAAAGGATCAACAGTTAGAAGATCTTCAGAGAAATCACATAAGCATGTCTCCCCATCTCCCTTCACAAATCGAACTCTTAAACTTGGATGCATTATGCAGTGTCCATTAGGAACAGTAGCAAACGAATTTCTCTGCTTGAATCCAAGGCTCAGAATGACAGGGAAATTTTCTAAAGAAGATAATGCATTTTGTAGTTTTTGTATCAATGCTGACATAGGCAAGTGCTCAGAAATAATGTCTGAAGAACATGAAAACAGTCTTGCAAGCACCTTGAATCGTTTCTCCACAATAGGTAAATTATCATATGTACCACGATGTTCCCTATCATCTCTCAGATATAGTCCATTAGATAGGTAATTCACTAATGATTTAACAATTCCACTTTCAATGAACTCAAAAGTGGAAACAGGTTCACTTCCATTAAGCTTTTCTACTATTTGATGCAATATACAATAAAATTTCTCTTCATTTTGAACAGAAGCATCATTACTAGTCTGCACATTCATTAAATCACTCAAAGCAGCAGAAAAAGTTCTGAGATTTTGAAGAATATCAGTCAGTCCTTTCTCAGAACCAAATAATTCAGGAGAGAAGTATTTGGTTCTAATGTCCTTTGCAAGATTGTGGACAGAATCTTTATCATGCTTGCAAGTCCCTGTTTCTGAAGCTGCAGAAGACTGACCAGTATCAAAAGCATAACATAAGCATCTTAGAACCTCCCTTCCAGAGGACTTCTGACTTGAGTTAGAACACAGCTGGATGCCACTAAAAACTGGAAACAACAACTGTGAACATTTTTCTGGTGTTAACAGTGCATCAATGGCAAAAAAGACACCCTCCTTCACGAAGGAGTTCAAGAAGGTATCAGAAAACTTCTGCAGGATCATTTCAGCAATCTCTAGAGCTAGTATAAGCACATGGTGATCCTTTCGAGTGAACACACCAGCTAAAAAACTGCCACATTAACCAGAGAATTTCATTAGCTTTAGATGATATATCCAATATTTGTTACATTAAACACATGAAAGCCAGATTCACCTTGGAATGTTGGCACTCTTAAGCAATTCAACAAGCATGTCAGATTTGCTCAAATAAACTAACTTGTTGATAACAGACAGGCAGCCATAGCAAACATATATATTCGCACCAGAATTAACCACCTGTGTGAGGGGTGAAGAATATATCACAAAGATAGGAAAGGACAACAAACTGCAGTTCAGCTGTAAATATCAGAAACTAACCTGAATTAACATTGGAAGTATATCCGATCCAAATTTTGTTAGAAGATCAGGGTGATCAGCTAAAAAAGATTGCTTATCCAAAACCAGCTGAACACATTGATCTTTAGCTGAAGTAGGGAGAAGCTCATTTAGCAACTTCAGAACTTCATGTACCTGTTGGAAAAGAATTAAGAGCAATAACAATTCTGTTCTTTTATATTGATTCTAAACCTTTTCCTCTTAACAATATAAAATCAATAATTTAACTTCATTAAAGACATAATTGACCTAAATTCAACTATTCTGATTATGTTCCTTTCCTCTTAAATTAACCTATAACTTAATTGCAAAAGTCAAAGATGTAACCTGATTGCAATGCCCATCAACCATATGTGGAGAAGACATTCCATGTGAGAGGTCATAAGTTGATAATATATCCTTCAATATACTGCTTATGTTAAGCTCATACAAAGTCCTGAAAGCTACAAATGAACCAGATGAAATTTTGACAAGTAGCCCGATCAAGCCCTGCATACAAAAATGTAAATCACTTTATTATTCTAGGCCCCATCGTGGGAAATGTATGAGAAATAATAGAAATATGATTTTTTTTTTTTTTTAAATTTCATACATTGTAAATTGGCTGCGAAAGAGTAGTCCGGCTTTTCAAGTTTATAAGATGAGTAGCCTGCTGAATCAGTCCATGCTTACAAAGTTCATCCAGGGCCTCAGTAGACTGACTCAATCGCTCTGCTATTTTTATCAAGCAAATGGCTACACTTTCAACTAGCTGAAACGTAAGATAAGTAAGTTGGAAAGTCAAACTTTTGAAACGATTATGAGCAAACAGCCACATAGTTCAAATAGAACTCCTACCTGTCGATCCTCATACTGAAGAAGATTGCACAAAATGGGAACAGCCTCCATTAAAGATGAATGACATTCTGAAGGAAGCTTCTTACATATGTTCACCACAGTGGAAAGTGCAACTCTCTAATGCAGATAACAGAAAAATTAAACACTCCAATTTCAGATAAAATTGAAATCAAAAGCCAAAATTAATAAGTTGGTTTTCATAAATTCGTCCAAGGAAATATTAAATATTCATTTACCTGTACGCTTGTAGCAAAGAAATCGATATAAGTTAAAACTGCCATGATAGCCCCAGCCTGTAAGCAAGCAAGTGGTTGATCCCGAGAAATTTTTTCCAGTGCTTGCAAACACTACATAAAAATATAAATAATAGTTAAAAAACTGTTATAATATACAAAAAAAATACTGAAAAATTAACTTTATAATCAAAAGTACCTGTTCAGCTACATCTAAGTACTCGATCGCAGTTAACCTTTGACAAAGAGCAGGAACTGCTTCATGTCTAACAAGCAAACCAGATGACCGAGGAAACACATCACACAAATATGTTATGGCCCTAACACCCAATAACATTATATCAAGATTACTCTCATGCCTTGCCAACTTTACAAGAACTGGTGATAATGAGTCTGCCATCATGCTAGAAAGTGAATCCTCTGTACCAAATGACAACACTTCACATAGCTCTGTAAGTGCAACTACTTGTCTAGAAGGATCACCCTCTTCACTCAAACTCCCTAAAATACTCCTCAATCTCCCAAGATCACTAGATGATCTTCTCCTCTGAAACTCTCTAAGACCTCTATGTCTGGGGTCAGCATCATCAGAATCACAAGACCCATATCCTGAATCTTTTTCAGGTTCTTCCTCTGATCGACTTGAAGCTGAAGCAGAAGATGAAGTATCCATATCGTTATGGTGAATTTCAGATGTGGAGTTCGTGGAATTCAGGTGGGTTTGAACAGATGAATTGGATGTACTTGGCCTAAAGTCCAATGAACTACAAGCTCTTTTATCATCCGGCAAATCAACAGCCATTTCCATTCGCTTTTGTCCACGATTTCCCATCGATCTCTCTGATTTATTACCACAAAATTCCAGAAAAAAGTTCAACCTGTGAACTCAATTTTTTTTATTCATCAGATAAATGAGAATAAAGTCGCCATTTCAGAGCCAAAAACAGAATCAACATAACAAAAACCACCTGAATTTAGTTCACAAATTAAAGAAAAAATAAAAAAGAAATCAACCGCTATACAGTCAAATATTCACGAACTTAAACTACCAGAACCTCGCAGACCCTAACAAATTACACGTACAAAAAGTATAAATTAGTTCAGTTCAGAACTTAAAGACATACTGAACACAAAGAAAAAAAGAAACCACCACATTGGTTTACCAAAAAAAAAAACGATCGACAAAAGGATTGAAGGAACCAAAGAAAAAGTTAGGGTTTGCTCAGATATCAACCAAGCATGAAACAGATTCATAAAAGCACCGAAAACTTACTTCGTTGGTAACAAACACAACAACGTATTCATATACGACAGTCAATTCGAGAGACGAAACAAGAATCAAATGGAAAGAGAATCAAAATAAAAACAAACGCGATCACATTGAAGAATTTAGAGACATTTAATGTACCTAGTTGTTGTAGTTCTTAATCGGCCTTCGAGAGAATCGAAGACCTGAATTTCAATGGTGAAAAACAAGGGTTTTTTTTTTCTTTCCTTAATATCTCTGTTTTTTTTTAATCTCAATCTCCCTTGATTATAAATATGAAAGGTAGAATATTGGGCGTATGTAATTGTGATTGTGATTGTGATTAGGATGATGAGGAGGAGGAACAGGGTGTGTACTGTTATAGGAAGAGATATATATGGGAAGATAAATCTTAAGAGAGGAAGGTTGTAATTGTATTAAGCTTCTACTACTGGGAGGTAGGAATCGTCTACCGCTCGGGTGTATTTCGCATTTTAAAAGTGTGTCCACGATGTGTTCACCATACGTTTTCCTATGATCATCTTTTGTGTGGTGGGGCCCAAAGAGATGACTAGCGTGTCCGTTCGAACTGAAGTTTGGAATTGCTTTAGGCAGAATTGGCATCATAGTTGTCAACGTCATGATATCACTTGGGCTCTGGACCGTCAGATTAATAGACTTTCTTTTGCAGGTCTCGGAAGTCAGCACCGCCTCATGACTCAGTGTGTTTGGACCCTGGGCCCAGCCCATTTTGATCCAATATTTTCGGGAGATGTTCATGTTCTAGTCTTAAAGAAATAGTAATTGTCCTGTAAAAGTTGTGGAGAAAATTAGAAATATAACTATAGGGATCCCAGTTTCGATAAATATAAAATAAGTGAAGAATAAAGCCACCGTTAAGTAATTTTTTTTACTTAATTCTTTAGATAGTATGAATTTCGAAGAAAAAACATAAAAAATACAAGATTATTTTCGAATAGGGATTATGTCATTCAATTTTTTTCTTTTTTCTATCTGACTTGATTAACAATAACATTACAGACTAAAAGAGACTCCCTGAATTCCGAAAACTTATGTATTGAAACATAAATAAGCATTAAGCAAATCTAAAAGACATTAAAAGCATTAAATGGCGGTTTATCAACTTAGAAAAGGCATCATAAAAGAGAAGTTTGCAGAGTTTTGTTTTTTTTTTTTTTTTAAAAAAAAGGAGAACGAAAGTAGAATTGAACTGGTTTGAAGGCACAATATCTTACACTACGTAAAAGTGAAGGAAACAAAATTTCTGCTTTGTAGCAAAGAAGCAAAAACTTCACCAGCACGCAAAAGCAGGGGCGCAAAGCCATATCGACTTAAAAAATTCAAATTGGCATATAAAGCATAGAGGATACATGCAAAAAAGAGTGCTTTTAAAAAAAAAATTGAATATCACTGGAACACCACCATCTAGTTTGTTCTTAATAAATAATTTTAGTTTTACAAAAATAAATTTCCTTGAACTATCGTTTGCAATTTCAGAAATATTTTATCTACTGCAAACTACTAAGAAAGAGCATAAACATATACATCAGGATTTTAATCAGTTATTTCTTCATTTATGGGTACCTTTAGATTATTCTTCGAAGTGTAAAAAAGAAAAAATCAATGTAAAATTTCCACTCAGTGAACCGCATAATATCAACATGCATGTCACACATTCTCCTTGACCGAATATACAAAGGACGACGCAACGAAATTTTCTTCCAACAACTACAACTTTAGGGACTACCTAGTAAATAACTTTCCCGCAAGGCAAAAGAAACCAGCAAAAAGAGAAACTACAAATTCTGATATTCTACTTTAAATTAAGTGCTCAAAATTCCCCTGCACGCAATGTAAAGTATTAAAAAAAAAAAAAGCTCATAAATGACCGGTAAAGTAGCATCCACGACAGCCTTTCTCTTCCAAGAAAACGACAGGCCATAAAGTCAACCAAATGCATAAAGCAAACAAGGGGGTCCGACCAGCACCGAGTCAAGCGCGGCGAACGGGAAAACCCCCAGTTTCCTCACAAAAACTACACAGGACAGAAGCACAGAATTTCATAATTTTCAAATTATCCCTAGATTCCCGTTATAAAATGTTAATAGTTTGCTCTCACGCCCGTTGCCCTCCAACTCCCCAAACAGTATACAGGGAACGGGCAACAGAATTAAAAGCCATCTCAGCCCATTCCCTGCCATCCAAAACCAAAAGTAAACACAACACATTTTTCCATGTATATTACAAATTATATAAATTCTCGTTTCATATTGGTCTGACGAGGATTTGATTCTGAAACTTTTTACTCCACTACAACACACTTAACCAACTAAGCTATTGATCAGGACACCAATATAGCCTCACACAAGTAATTACCTGTCAAATCATCAGCATAAGAAATATCCTAATCCGTTGCATAGAATAAATAATAATTCCTTTCCAATTGCCCGGACTACATATTACAGAAAGAAAATGTCCCAAGATTTACAAAATATTCTTCAAACGTTTTTCTAATCCGAAAGAAAATTTACAAACCTAAAACATAACAAACGGACCAGAACTACCAATAATGTTACCAGTTCACATCAGATTAATGGTTCAATAAGATATAGGTTGAGGGCACCAAAGAAAGGTCTTCATCGAGATTTGAATTAATTGGTTTTAAGCAGTAATGATTTCTACTCTGTGCCTTGCATAGGAACCATCACATGTTGTGCCTGTGACTGCAAATAGGTGAAAGATCAGTATACATATTAGCAGAACACAATAAGTTTGGAAATTGTCATCTTGAAGAAAATGTTTACTCGTTTCCTAATTGAATTTCAAAGAGTTCTAAAAGAAAACTAATTAAATTACCAAGAGACTAGAAAAAAATTTAAAAAAAAAATAACATAATCAACATCATCTTCACACAAAGGACATACTCAAGACAAGTGGTCATGTACACCAACTCTAAAAACCATAAAATGTTCACATTCAGCACGTATCCACAAAATTACTCCAAGACGATTTATTACTTTCTTAAAATATTAAAAGAACACCCCTATTTCAAAAATTTTGTTCACAATTACTTTTCTGGATAGATGAATGCATGTACTGACACTATATTTACTTCACCATGTTAACAGCTTTCATTACCTTCTGTGTTGAATTACCAGCCCAACACTGTAGTATGGCCCTAACTTATATGTACCTAAAGAAGGCAATATTGAGATTCATTAGGACAATGTAACAAACTGCTCCAACAAAGTATGATATTGTCTGCTTTAAATCCAAGCCCACATAGTTTTGTTTTTGGGCTTCCCCAAAAAGCCCTCATACTAATGGGCCGATTATATATATAGCTTAGTAACCAATTTAACTAAACAATGTGGGATGCTGAAATGGAACCCACCTTTACCACTTTAGGTCTCAAGTTTCTACAATCCACCACCCATAAGGGTCACACGTCTTAGTGTGGACTATCTAAGCCCACAGACATGTACACTATCTAAGCCCAAACAATGGACTCAATTTATTTGGCCACACCAGCAAGGTAGGTTTGGCTTTGATCCCACTTGTAACAACCTGTTTCCATGTTGTATGATATTGTCCGCTTTATAGGCCTCGAGTGCTACAAGTAATTTTGGAATAAGCCATTCGCAAAGCAAAATACAAACAACTATATAACTAATCCTTTCCGCTTGTGATTACATAAGCACTACACTTGAGCTGAGGATTGAAAATAAAATGCTAGTAGTGGTTCACCTAGCAAGCATTGACATGCAATGGCAATGGTTAAAAAAGTTAGAAATGAAAATAGCATGATTTTTTGATACTCCAATTGATGTAAAGGCTCAATAGAGGTGGATATAGCATCAACATCTTACAATAATAATAAAAACCTGTATTGTCTTAACTATATTATAATAAGTGTTATTTTGATTGTGTTTGATCCATGTGTCTTTCATGTTAGATGGCATGTTCGAGCTTATATACTATTATTGGCCCTTTCTATTTATTAGCCTAATTTTTTGGGTACAGTTGTTTTATGATAACCTAACAAAACAAGGCTCTCTTTTACACCAATAATAATAATTACAGCACCTAACTGCATCATACATACTTAGAATAAAACCCTAAACCTACACCCACCCCCAAAAAAAAAAAAAAAATTATTCATTGTTTACCTTCATACTGGTAATTGCTATTGGGCAACTCCAAGAATTAGGAGCTATCATCACATTCAAAGAATAGGTGATCATCTAAGCAATATAAATTTAACAAAACCACAGATCATTCAAACAATTAAAACGTTATTTATAACTAGCAAAGACAATCATGGAGTATATAATGCTTGAATTGGACAGTGGATCATAAAGAGCACTCCAGGGGTCAACATGACTGTTTGTAATTTCTCACTATATATCTATATAGTTGCTTTACTCAACATATTCTCCATAAGTGCATATGTGCACCATTAATTAAGACCAAATAAAATAATAATTGGTAAGTATTTGATGTAGTCTAGTTCATTTAGGATTTTTTTATTAAACTTATTGAATATGCTCTGTAAGAGAGTTTTCTAGTTCCTATATTCCCTGAATTAGTGAGTTCTTGGTTTATAGAAGGGTTGTGAGAGCATTGTGTGTGCAAATTCTGCTTCTACCTATACCACGATGCATCAATATTGCTGATCCATTGGACGAATTCCAATTAAACCATTGAAACAAGTAACAGATCAGCTATTCCAATGCTCACAAATAGTTGACTAGCAATTAGGGGTGATATACTTATATGAACAATCAATTACTGTCGACTTAGTATCACAAACAATCCATGATGGATGTTCCCTGCAGTGATAAAGCATACATACTTCTTGAAGGGAGCCACCTGGTATCATATCAGTATATCATACATACACTTCTTATAACTAGTTATCTAGATGATAGTTCTTCATTACATGAAATCTAAAGATAAAATCTCAGATTACGAAATATATCAAATAGTTTGTGGATATCCTTGATACATAATTGACATTTTGATAGCATGCTATGTTGTCTATACAACATCGAACAAATTCCATAATACTATATCCTATCTTTCTATGAGTATCAAGAAATCCATACGAAGCTGTATGCATATTTTGTTTCAATATCTGTATTTCTCAGCTCTGAAGAACCAAAAGTCACTATGACAATACTTCTCTATTTTAGAGGGCATATAGTCCAGATCCATTGTTAATTCTAGAATCTTTCCGTAACTTTATACAAAAATATGTATAGCAACTTGTAGAAATCACTCTTTCATTATGGTTCATACCATCTCCATTACCAATCTAGTTATAACTAAACAAAACTTTAAGGAAAGTCGATAAGATCTTATGGGAGGAGGTTGAGGAATTCTATCCTTTGCAACATTAAGTTGTTTCTATTCCTATTCACTTCATGTCTATCGCAAGGCTAGAATAGAACCTAAAACCGAAAACCACATTACCCTTTAACAACTGAGCTGAAGCCCCAAATGGATGTCTGGAGAGAGTGATACATATGGTAAAATGATTATAAGTTAATCTTAAATAGAACTATGTTTAAACTCTAGGGTTGTCTCACCTGTGGCTATTAGGACTACCGTGGACATCACTAGCAGAAACAGCAACATCTTCAATTCTATTGTTCTCCAGTTCATTTATTAGTCAATATAAGAACAATCATCAGAACGTTTCACTTGATTAGTAGAACTGACATCAATCTATGCACAAGGATTTCCATGCACTGTCGTATTTGTTTGAGGGTGACCATGCAGGTGTAGGAGATGGACACATGTGCACATATAAGTGGGGGGAGAGAGAGAGAGAGAGAGAGAGAGATTACTTGAGAATTCCCATAGGTAACATTCTGTGAGAAAGAACCTTGATGAGCAAGCTGTCAAAATTATACACCAGAAAGTGCAAAGAGTGAGAGAAACTACAGGAAGCTTGCATACAAGTTCCTTCAGAATTTTTTTTTTTTTTAAAAAAAACAAAATGAAAACAATCTCATAAAAAAGAAAGCTTCAATTTAACCTGGGGGTTCTGGCTTTGTTGAACATCTTTCTTAGAAGATGAATCTCCACCCTTTGCAGACCCCTTAGTGTCACCCTAACAATTCGCATAAGTTACACCAACCGGCATTTAACATAACAACTCAAAAGTCTAAAACACGGAATCTTAGTCGTAAAACAATATGAATTTAAGAAATTGACTTTAAGTTACCTCCATCTGTGAAACATCGAATCCAGTAATCAACCAGAAATACATCCAAACCAAAAAAAAAAAGGCTCCGTCAGTATAAACTATTTGACAAATTCAAAATTATGCAATCAAACCAAAATGGAAAGATCAGCAAACGACATTCAAAATCTAATTCTTTCAGCTTATAGGAGTAAACTTTTCATTTCTATCTGAAACGCCGAATACAATTTCACTATTTCACGGCAACCTAACAGACAACCAGAAAGAAACACAAACATACAAGCCAAAAACAAAAGGGCAAAGCACACACCTCCCTATATCTGGTCAAGTAAATCTTGAGCGGATCAATATAATCCTCAAACCCTAACGTAGCCATAGCCCAAAGCAAATCATCACCATTAATCGTCTTCCTCTTCTCTCTCTGACACTTATCACTTGCCCTACATATCAAACGTCCGATTAAAAACGTCAATATTGACCATTTGTTCAATAATAACAAAAACAACGACATCTTACTCGCTGGTGATAAAGCTGATGAACTCAGAAACACATTCCTGGACAGTCTCTTTAGCATCCTTAGCGATCTTGCCGTTAGCAGGAAGCGCCTTCTTCATGATCCGACTAATATTCGCGATCGGTAAGTACCTGTCTTGCTCACGCACATTCGATCTCGGACTCTGGTCGCCGCTCTCGTGGCTACCTCCTCCAGGACTCGCCGGTGCTTCGGCCGCCATCTCCAAACCCTAGCTCAAAGTCACACCAACCACCGACAACAAGACCATCACAAATCAATATCATTGTCAATTGAATCAGAAACTAAACGGAAACAAAACCCTAAGGCAGAGACAAAGCAAAAGTGAGAGAGAAATGAAGAGAGAGAAAGAGAGAGAGGAGTGATAGAAGGAAAGAGAGTTAGTTAAGTTGTTAGAAACGGACCTGGTGGTGTGAGTGCAGGGATTTGTAAAAGCGCGCGAGAGAGGGAGAGGCTTTAGATGGAGAGGATTGGGGAAGAAAGAGAGGGGATCGGACGCTGGAGAAAAGAGCAGAGAGGAGACGACTCAGATGTAACAATGGAGTTTATCAACACCGTTGGTTTTGTTTAATTATTTATTATTCCTTCTTAATTTTCCGGGTTTTCTGCCTTTCTTGTTGTTCCTCGATTCGGACCTGGAACTCTCTCATTAGAACACGTGTTTTGACTGTATACACGACAAGTCATTGTTTTCTTTACTAAATGAACGTCGAGTCGTTTTCTTTAAAATTGAATAGTTACTCCTTTGTCCATAAATGAAGCAAACGGCACGTTATTTTATTTAATAAAAGATAAACGACATATCGTTTTTCTTCCAAGGAGAGTGTACGACAGTCAACAAACCGCCTCACACATCTACTTATGTCACAATGACGTGGCGATGTGTTGTCGAGATAATATAATAAACAACGCCACGAGATAATCTAATAAAAACTTCTATTTTATATACTATTAATCCTTTGTGTCTATATAGTTTTAAATCATAAGGTAAGACCAGTAAGTGGTCTATCTTCAAATTGACAGACCGGCCATCTACTTTGAGGCAACGTAATTAAATTGGGTGGCTTGTACTGAAATGTTAAGTTTGATTGAAAGTAAAACTACATAAATTAGAGGATTTCCTTCAATGATGAGATTGTATGCCCATTTGCAAAAGATGACACTGAGCCCATTTTGCCTGTTAGCAGCAAATAACTGGTGAGAATGACAACTCTGCAGGCTGGTCATGTACTCAACAGTCAGTGTTGCCACACTGCTAGACGGAGTCTATATCCGAGATTTCAAAGAAGAGGTGGCTTCTGTTGCCCGGTTATGTAAGAGCAAGTCTATTTAATTATGGCGTACTAAATGGTAGATGTGACCGCGTAACAGCTACGTTGCATTGTCAAGCTTAGGGAGAAACTTCGAGGAGACATTTCTTAACCAATAAAGAAGAAAATGAAGATGACACTGCCCCAATCAACACAAGCCCGCTGGATTGCCCTAATCAACACAAGCTCGCGGGATTAAATTAAATTAAATTACAAATT
>JANLJB010030952.1:0-38639 GCA_026212285.1 Bursera cuneata | reverse complement strand
CATCATCTTCATGGGCTTGGGCTTTATTATTTGGGCTTGGGCTAAATATGGTAAATGGACTAATGTTGATATTTTAACAGAAAGGTTCGTCGTAAATCCAATCTATATCAAGGGTTCTCACGTCGATTTCATACCATTTGGATCAGGAAGAAGAATATGTCCAGGCATGACATTTGGCAGGGCCAACGTAGAGCTTCCTTTTGGCTCAAGTACTCTACTATAGTTTTTATTGGAAACTGATGATTGAGAAAAGGATGAAGAACTGGATGGAAAACGAGAAGCAAAGGGAAATTCACATTCACGAAAAGTACGCTCTTAGAAATATAAATCCTTCCTGAAGCTTGTAAACACAAATAACCTTTGTGGGAGGAACTATATCCCAGAAACACACTCTTAGAGGAATGAAATGATAGTTTGTGCTTGTCATAAGGTGTAAGATTGGGTAACAAGCACAACCAAAAGTTCTAAGAAAAGTGTAATCAGGAGAAGAGTGAAATAAAACTTGATAAGGTGTGGTAAAGGACAAAATTAGCCACAGGAAGTCTATGAAAAAGATATACTGCAGTAACAAAGGCATGCCACCAGAATTTAAGAGGCATGGTACGTAGCTTGGGCTAACAAACCAATTTCCACAACTGATCTATGCTTTCTTTCCACTGATCCATTTTGCTGATGGACATATGGACATGGATGTCTAAATGTGATACCTAGAGATTGAGAAATGATGCTAAAGGTCTGAATTCTCCTCCCCGAATTAGACTGAAGATTCTTAAGTTTGGTATGAAACTGTCTTTCAATATAAGCTAGAAACTGTTTGAAAATGGAGAAGACTTTAGCCTTAGATTTTAGGGGAAAAATCCAACAGATTACTAAAATCATCAACAAAAAGAAATTAATATCTGTAACCATCTGCTGAAACCACTGGTGATGGTCCCCAAACATCTGTGAAGACAAGATCAAGAGGAGCAGTAGATCTAGAAGAAGACCTAGGATAAATTCCATGACATTTTTTACCAAATTGGCAAGATTCACAAAAATGATTTTCTTGAGCATTTTTATAATCAAATAACTTTGTAGGTTTTGCTACATGAGACAGTACATTCACATTAAGGTGGCCTAATCTCCTGTGCCACATACTGACATTATTAATAATAGACAAACAAGCTTCATTACAAGAGGTAATCAGCTCGGGCAGCCAAGTTAACTACTATACCATCAAATTCAGACCTAATCCATCAAGAATATGCAATAACAAAACATTATATGAGATCACAGTACCTATAGCAAGCAACGTATCGGCATACTCTTTCATTTTGAGAAAGTAATCAGAAATGGACATAGCACCTTTCTTTGTAGTTTGTAACCGATGTTTAATATGCATAGATCTGGCTCTTGACTAAGTTTGAAACAGCTTTTCCAAGGTTATCCATACTTCCAGTGAGGTCTTGCATCGATATATCCAAACATGGATTCAGTAATTGAAGATAACAGCCACCTGAGTATAAGCTGATCAATACGATTCCAGCTTAGATAATCTGGATTAATCTGAGTAACAACATCAGATAATTCAGTGATATTGCTTGTGATGCTTATCAGAGAGGGACAAAGCTTGTGTCCAGTTATGAAACCATCAAGATCAAAGGCTCTCAAGTTCGGCAAGATATGTGATCTCCAAAAGCCATAATTGTTCTTGCGAGGCTTGATTAAGGTTGCAGGATGAACAGCAGGTATAGAAGGTAAAATCGAACTTATTGAGGAATTCGTAGAAGAAGCTTTAGCTGTTTGATAAGCAATGGTAGATGTAGCTACTGCTTCAGTGGTGTTAGCAACACTACCGAAGCTAGTTGACGAGAAAGGTAATTTTCCAGGAAAACAAGTATCTATCATGACTTGCTCAATGGCTCTCATACCAACTTGAAATAGAGAAATCTAGAATTTTATTAATGATCAATCAATCTGAAAATATATACAGCACGCGTGTATCAGTCTAGTTAGCAGTAGCAGCTGTGAACTATGTTCTCCATGTGTGGGAACAGGTGATGCTGATTGGTAGATGATAGAGCACTTGTATCCTGCATTCAAAATTTGACAATCGTTCCTCTTAGGTCAAGTTTTGCCTTTACGCCCCTTACGAACAACTTTACAAAGTAGGAGTTTTGAGAAGGAGAAGGTTGTAATCTAAACGTATTCTTGAACATCTATGTAGAAATTAGTTTAGACCAACCAAATAATAATGTTACGATTTATGCCCGTGCCCATCTCTATACGCAAAATTCTTCCACTATTTTATTGGTTGTGATGAGTGGCGATGAACAATGATAAGATCTTATAGTTTACTAAATGTATAAAATCTAACAAAATTCAAGTAAATATCAAATCATGAGCGACAAACAAGAAGGTTTACACAAAAATCAACTTAATTAAGTAAATATCAAATCATTGAAGTCAAACAAGTGGGTGTGGCATTAAACTGAAGGTCATAAGAAAGCTTTTTATATTTATGTATCTTACGGTGCATCAATCACGAGATATATGTACGTTCGCCTGTTTTGATTGTAACCTAGAATTGGTATGTTTCACGGGTGCTGTGATTGCAGCCGAAAATTTGTACGTTCCACGGGTATTGTGACTGCAGCTTATAATTGGTATATTGTCAAGGGTGTTGTGATTGCAATTTACAATTGATATGTTGCACGTATAACAGCTATACCCAAGTTTTCCTAATGAATCTTCAATCTTAATTATGAAAATGCTAATGCTGATAAGTGTGCCACTCAGAGAGCTTCGCTAGCCCTTGAAAAGAAAGCAAGCATAGTGTCTCCAGATTATGGAGTTCCAGTTTTCTTACTTTCTCATCGCATTCTTTCCCGTCTTCATCTTCCTGATTCAATTAGTGTGGGACAGCAAAATAGCCACAAACAGGAAACTGCCCCCCGGACCATGGGAGCTTCCTCTTATCGGAAACGCGCATCACTTAATAGGGCGCTCAATGTCACTGCCACACCATGCTCTTGCAGACCTGGCTAGGAAATATGGACCTCTCATGCATCTACAACTGGGTCAAATGTCCCTAGTTGTGGTCTCCTCGGCCAAAATGGCTAAAGAGCTGATGAAGACAAATGATCTCGCCATTGCACAAAGGCCAGAACCTTACGTCGTTAAAATCTTGCCTGATGCTGGTAGAGACATTGCCTATGCTCCATATGGCGATTATTGGAAGCAAATTCGGAGAGTGTGCAAGTTGGAGCTCTTGAGTAACAGGAGGGTACAGTTATTGTCTTTCCTTCGGGAAGATGAGACCTCAAAGCTCATTGAGTCTATTAGGTCATCATCATCCTCAGGTTCACTAGTTAATCTGAGTGAAAATCTCTCCTGGTACACAAGTTCCGTGGTTTCTAGAGCTGTATTTGGTAGCAACTGCAAGGAGCAACATAAATTTATCAAGTTATCTGAGGAAATGATAACAGCCGCAGGAGGTTTGGGTGTTTTAGCTGAAATGTTCCCTGCACTTGGATTTATTCACGTGATTAGTGGAAAGAGAGATAAATTACGCAAGTTTCAAGCGGAAGGTCAAAAGATTATGGATAGCATCATTGATGAGCATATAAAGCAACTCCAGAGCAGAGAAAGTGATACTGCTGACACCAAGAAGGAAGACCTAGTTGAGGTTCTCCTAAGGCTTCAGAAGAATGGCGGTCTTGAGGTTCCTATTACTCTTGAAGACATTAAGTCTATCATTTGGGTAAATATATATTCCTTCCTCTGAATAATTAATTTCTAAGAAATTCCATGTGCTAGCTAAGTGAAATCTTAAGCATATACTTAAATATGGATTATCAATTAATTAAGCATAAAAAAAGTGATGCGCTATGTCCAGGACATATTTGCAGGCGGAACCGATACTTCGTCCAGTGTAACAATATGGGCTATGTCAGAGTTGATGAGACAGCCAAGAGTGATGGAGAAGGCACAAACTGAGGTGAGAGAAATGCTCAAGGGAAAGAAAACTATCCGTGAGGCAGATATTCAAGACTTGGTTTACTTAAGGGCGATTATCAAAGAAACTTTAAGATTGCGCATTCCTGGTCCCCTATTGCTGCCAAGAGAGTGCAGGGAGCACTGCGAGGTTGATGGTTATCAAATTCCTGTGAAAGCCAAAATAATTTTCAATGCGTGGATGATTGCAAGAGATCCTGAGGCTTGGGAGAATGCTGAGAGTTTTGTGCCAGAAAGGTTCCTTAACAATCCAATCGATTTCAAGGGTTCTGACTTCGATTTCATACCATTTGGGTCAGGAAGAAGGATATGTCCAGGCATGACATTTGGCATAGCCAACGTAGAGCTCGCTCTGGCTCAACTTCTCTACTGTTTTGATTGGAAACTCCCACATGGAATGAAACCAGAGGAACTTGATATGACACCACACTTCGGTGTTGTTGTTGGAAGAAAACACGATTTGTATTTGGCTGCCACTCCTTACACTCCATGATATCAGATGACTGGAACAACTTTGCCATAAGAGTACTGATATCTGTATACGTAATCTTATCTGGGTATATGCAAGCATTGCTTTAAATAATAAAAAAGTCTACCTGTAACCAGATAAATTCATACTTAATTTCATGCATGGAATTAAAAGGAGTTGATTTGATAGTAATTAAGAACAATGTAAGCAATTGGGGTTATTGCAAATTTGTCATAGCCCTCTCTCTACAACTATAGACTAAATAACAGTTGCTTTGCAGACGGCAAAAGTAAAGCAATTGTTGTGAAGTCTACAATTGTAGAGCATAGACGAACCCAAGACGGGGACAGTGGGTTTTGGCCCCTTAAAATTTAAGAAATCCATTTTACCCTCTTTTTTTTTTTTAAAGATTTCTATTACACCCTTTCTTAAAAAAACTTAGTTTGATTTTGGAATTTGTATTTTTTGTGGTAATTGTGTTGAGTATTATCCAAAAAATTGTTTATCAATGACTTAAGAATATGAACTCGCTACAAACGATCGCCACTAATTGAATTATAATCCAATTGTCTTAGGTTGTAACCTAATTCTTCTTTTGATGATCGATTCAACCTCTATGAAAAAAATATATCTTGATTATATTTCATCTTTTCAATAAGTTTAGTAATGAGCACAACGGCTCTATTTTTCGGATGGAGAGATGAACATATGATTAGCTCTTCGAAAAACTTTCAAACAATTTAAAAAATAACTTAATAAAATAATATGATTAAACATTATTATATGAAAATGAAGATGGAAGAAAAAAGAAAGTAAAGCAAAAAATGATATAATGAGTAACGATATTAAAAAAAAAAAAAAAAAAAAGTTGAGTTGAATACAAAACACCAAAAAGTTGATTATATTTTTAATGGAAACACTGCAATAGATGGGTTGGACTTTTGTGACCTATAAGATGTTTTTGAACAAAAATTTATATCCAAACACATTTACATATTCTACAAGAGTTTTGTTGGATAATGAAAACAAAAAAACAGCAAAATCAGATGAGCAAAATTGGATACGTCTTTTAGAGTTTCATTGTTTTTGTTTTACTTTGAGTTTATTGGAAACTGTTTGGAAAGCCATTTTCATGGCAACACAAAATATGCTAAGGTAAAAGTACAACACTTGTATTGCACCATTCTTTATGAAACTTAAAACTCTTTGTTAATGTTCTCTCCCTTCTCTCAACCTCTTTCACTAAATAATTTGTCTTCTTTTATTATAAATTATATTATTAATTAAATATTCTACTTTTTCTATTTTATAATTTTTAAAAAATAATATATATTTAAAAAATGCATAAACATATCTTTTATTTTTGTTTTAAATAAAAATTATAGAAATGAAAATATAAAATTTATAACCAAATTCTTTCGTTTTTCTTAATTATTATCAAATTAAACATTCAGCAGCCAACCTCTTTTAACACTAGTAACATGCACAGACTCATTTTTTATCTAGATTATATAATTCAAAAACATATATTATAGTTTATAATCATATAAATTTCTTTTATATTTTAGTTTTATCATTTTATTTTCGATTAAGGGGTTGTTCTGAACCATCGAAATACGGGGGAGAATTTTCTCGATTGGCCATGGAACTAAAAGCGAAAGAGCACTCGCCATATCAAATGTTACTAATTAATATATATATATATATAAAAGCCCAGAGAAATAATTATGAATGGTTAACGTGGGTGGCGATTAGAAAAATTAAATTATACTCTGGTCATAAATGGCAACAATAATTGCTTTGATGTTCATCTTTCTACTTGGCCAGTGGCCCCTCGTTCAGTGACTAACGATGGCTGGCTCTACCTTCAAAAGAGCATGCAACCCTTTTGGGGCCCGAAAGGTCGTAATTTAATTATTATAATTCTCATTTTCTGATTAATTAATCACTTAATTAACCGTACCCACCAACCAACTTTTTGGTGTTTTGTCATTGGGTGCCTCGGCCTAGTGTTTGCTTTTATGCTCTCACAACAACGTTTTTATATGTTTTAGTGGGCACAGAGCAAATCAATATTTGCTTTGGGGTAATTTTCTAAAAATTTTTCTCTTATTGACGCAGCCGATTGGAAGTGGGTTGAATCCCTTTATATTTTAACTTTCTCTAATTCCCGAAATCTACAGTCTACTCTTATAAGACAAAAATGTCACAACACTTCGAATAAAGATTTGGCATTAACTCAACAATTTAGGAATTTTTTTTAAAAAAGAAAATTTCAAAAATACCATCAATCATGTAATAATGACAATACACACCCCAATTTAAAACATACGTTTAAACCTGTTAACAGTCTCATCTCTTCATCCATTTCTCTCTTCTTCCATCTCACTTCATCTTCCCCACGGCCCTCCACCTCCAAATATCTTGGCATAATCTGCATTGAAACAAAGGCCAGGTTTCATTATTCTTTTTTCAAGATTTAAGGAAAAAAAAAATGAGACCCGAGCAATGGGCGATCAAATTCTTTTGCTTATTTGCTTTTAATTTTATTGGTAAGAGTAGAGTTAGATGTGGCCTCGGAAAAGGCTGCTCTACTCGCTCTACGTTCAGCTGTTCATGGACGTTCACTTCACTGGAATATTTCTGACTCTCCCTGCAACTGGGTTGGAGTTAATTGCACTTAAGAACGGGGCAATGCGCTAGGTTTACCAGGCATGGGTTAAGTGGGCCAATTGCCGATTGCCATTGGTACGCTTACTGAATTACAGACTCTCTCTCTCCGTTACAACGCTTGTCGGATCTGCAGCTTCTAAGGAAGATTTCGGGCTGAGTCTATTTACGAAAAAAGAAGCGAAGTGGACTTTGCCTCGAACGAACGATTCTTTCTTTGTTGAAATAGAGTCAACACACTAAGCATCAACTAGATCGCCTATGTACAAAGTACGCACAAAGACATTTCGAAACTCATTTCTGTGGCCAAATTGAATCAAGAAATGCACTTTGCCAAGAGACGCTGCCTGGTGAAATTCCGGAGTTCTCCATGATGGGTGTGGATGGCCGCGGAGATGATGAAGTGAGATGAAAGAGGAGAGAGAAACGGAGACATCTATTTTTATTTCAGTCCTTGAAATGTCTTTAATGCCCCTCATGTTGTTAACGGATTCAAACGTCCGTCTGAAATTAGGGTCTATATGATACAAAAAAAATAAATGGCGATGATTTTCCTAGAGGCCAACCATGGGGGTGTATAAATATTTTTCCCCTATTGAAGGCTAAGCCGCCGGTGGCACTACTAGATTACATTTAATATTAAAAAAGCACTAGAGAAATAAAACTAGTCAAATCCAAAGCACTCTCTGTCGCTGCATTTTATCTAGTACTGTGTAGCGTCGGCCATGACCTCACATGCATTTGCTTAATTAAATTACAAATAAAACTTTAATTTTATTCGGAAGCTTCGTGCGAACCGTAGGTTCCATGCTAAAAACAAGACTTTTGTCCACTTGGGTTTTAATTTAATTTTGTGAGTACTGAAGGGAAAATCCCATAATTTTAAGCACCATAAATTGTTATTCAATTATTGTTCATATAATAATAATGTGTCAATTTTAGTGGACATCAGATTGGATTATAGTTATGTCAACAACATTTTATTGAAAAAAAAAAAAACAATAAAACTCAAAATTCATAACCTGGCATTTTAATTCTGAAAATAGAAAATTGGGTGGATATGAACAGCGTGGACCCACAAGGTTTCAGCTTGACCGCGTATTCTCCTGTGTTTGGCACAACCCCGTGACGGAAGCAATGAGCAACAAGTTGAGGCCGAACCAATCACGGGCTGCCAGATAAGCATAACGCACGGGGTCGTCAAGTTTCCAAACTCACGTCCAGGTTCAATGAACCTGCCTCGCCCGTTTTAGTACAGCCATTATTTAACTTCTCATCTTCTTTTTCCTTTCTCTCACACGACCACAATCACAAACACAACACAACACAAAACACCTACAAACAAATTCAAATTCGAGAAATGGCTTTGGCTGCTGTAACTTCTTCTAATGCAATTTCTGGATCCGCTTTTCCTCTCTCGAGCTCTTACGGTGAAATCAAAGGTACGAATTCTGTTGTTTTTTGTTTTTGTTTTTAGTGTTGTAATTGTGTTCCGAAACAGAAATTGAGGAGGTTGTTTTTTGTTTTATGAAGTTTCGCAAATCGGTTCTTTTCGGTTGGTGGACCGGCTGCATTTGGCCTCTACGACTCTTTCTCAACGGCGGAGCGGTGTGAAGCCTTTGAATGCGGAGCCGAAACGGCATGATTCTGTGGTGCCTCTTGCGGCAACCGTGGCTGCTCCTGGTAAATATTTTAGTCGTTATTTTATTTATTTTTATGTGGATGATTGACTGGTTATTAAAGTAATTGTTTGGTGATTGTGTTTGATTTGGCAGAAGTCGAAGAGAGAGTAGAGGTGGTGGAGGAAGACTATGAGTTGTTGGAGAAAGACCTTCAAAATGCTTCACCTCTTGAAATCATGGACAGAGCACTTGAGAAATTTGGAAACGACATCGCTATTGCGTTTAGGTAATTTTTTTTTATTATCAATTATTAATTTGCAGTGTTCATGTTTATGTAGTGAACAACGCAAGAAAACAAGTAAACAATATTATCTTAATACTGATTTGAGTAATTAAATGTTAGTTTTTTGTTTAAACGTTGCAGTGGTGCTGAAGACGTCGCTTTGATTGAGTATGCACACTTAACTGGCCGACCATTTAGGGTGTTTAGCCTTGATACAGGGAGGCTGAACCCAGAAACATATCAATTCTTTGACACAGTATAGAAGCATTATGGCATACGCATTGAGTACATGTTCCCAGATGCTGTTGAAGTTCAGGCATTAGTTAGGAGCAAAGGGCTTTTTTCTTTCTATGAGGATGGGCACCAGGAGTGTTGCCGTGTGAGGAAGGTGAGGCCCCTGAGGAGGGCCCTTAAGGGTTTGCGTGCCTGGATTACTGGTCAAAGGAAAGACCAGTCTCCTGGCACCAGGTCTGAAGTCCCTGTAGTCCAGGTGGATCCAGTTTTTGAGGGATTGGATGGTGGTGTTGGCAGCCTGGTGAAGTGGAACCCAGTGGCAAATGTTAAGGGGAATGACGTTTGGAACTTCCTCCGTGCCATGAATGTGCCTGTGAATTCACTGCACTCACAAGGGTACATCTCAATTGGGTGCGAGCCTTGCACAAGGCCTGTCCTACCTGGACAACACGAAAGGGAAGGAAGGTGGTGGTGGGAGGATGCCAAAGCGAAGGAATGTGGCCTTCACAAGGGAAACTTGAAGCAGGAAGGTGGAGTTCAACTTAAAGGCAATGAGGCTGCAAATGGAGCTCCTGCAGTTGATGACATTTTCAATTCTCAGAATTTGGTGACATTGACCAGGACTGGAATTGAGAATTTAGCAAGAATGGATAGCCGAAAAGAGCCATGGGTTGTTGTTCTCTATGCCCCATGGTGCCAATTTTGCCAGGTTATTGATATTTCTGAATATTAGTAATCAGATAATAATGTTGCTTTCAGTGCTCAAGTTTTAACTGGTTTTTGTGTGAATTTGAACAGGCAATGGAAGGATCATACATTGAGTTGGCTGGCAAGCTGGCAGGGAGTGGTGTGAAGGTGGGGAAGTTCAGAGCAGACGGTGAACAGAAGGAATATGCAAAGCAAGAATTGCAGCTGGGAAGCTTTCCAACAATACTGTTCTTCCCAAAACACGCATCTAAGCCAATAAAATACACATCAGAAAAGAGGGATGTTGATTCTTTGATGGCCTTTGTTAATGCCCTTAGGTGAAAGAAATCGTAGATCTTTTGCACAATAAGTATTCAACTCGAATACTCATTTTGGATACGGTAGTTCAAGGGTTACCGTTCATACTTCTACTGCTATTGATATGGTACAAGGTTAGATGGAGGTGAACATGAGTGATCGTGGAAAGGACTTCACCAGAAGTTAAATTTTTGTTCTACCGCTAGCATCCATGGCGCAAAATGTGCTTGGGGTTTTTCTTGTAAAGTGTTGGCATGGTGTTCTTGTTGTGTTGCTGCAAGTCTGTCAAGAGTGTCTTCTGGGCGGAGTCTGCCTTGATTGTTTTGTAACACGATGGAGGAAATGAAGAGTATAATTATTGTGTCTGTGCATTTGTAATATGAAATTCGAAAAGTTCTGCCCAATTTTCTTCAGAATGTTGCTGCATAAGGTGAACTGCCTTCTAATTTAGTGCCTACATTAAAACTCCCCCAGCATTTTCTTTTTTGTACTTTTAAGCCAGTAACTGGTCTTTCGCTCCAAACGCTCGACTAGAGTGAGAAAATAGACAAGAGACCAAAGGGATGCATTCTGTTACTCTTATCATTCTTTGACCTCAAATAATCAACAATTCTTGAAGTTCTATAAGAGAGAGCTTCATGCAACTCAATGCTTATATCGGTTGTTAATTCTGGTTCTTTTGGTCTAGGGAAAACAATTCTTTAATCAATAGAAAAGAAAGTTAATGCAAGTTTCAATCAGCGATTGATGTAATAGGAATACTTCCTGTGGGATTCCACTGAGGTCTGCAAAGCTCTAAACTGCCTCGGAGGATATCTTATGTGATTCTAGAGTTCACTTTTACATCCTGTTTTGAAGCAGACTGCACTCAATTTAAGATCTGTGCATAGCAAGAATTTTCTGTTAAATTTTTGGTGTTGCTTATGACAACTCTCCAGTCTCCACCAAACTTGGATAATCATCAAAATGCTATTGTTCAGAAGAGAAATACGAGGTGAAATGAAATGTGGCCAATCAAACAGTTATCTCTATTGAGAGGATGGAAATGGGACAATCTTCAAGCTAAGAGGGAGAAATTTCAGAAAATTAAATATTAATGAAAGAAATGAAATTACCCATGGCATCGGCTTACATTTTTAGGACGATGAGGTATAACTGTTTGATTTCACAGCTCTGTTTTAGTGTAATATCGATTTGTTGATTATATACGAACGCTTATCAGGAATTGGGTAACAGAGTGAGCCCCCATTTATGGTACTACACTACTGTTCTACTAGTCTCTACTCTGGAGAAGGTATGAAAATGAAAAAAGCAAAACAAGCTACAGAATCTCTCAAAGCACAACCAACCATTAAATCGGCTGATGTTTCAGCAAGAAATCCACCAATTTCATTAAGGCTCCAAAGGCCAAACTTTACATGACCCAAGAGCCAAGGCCTATGCTTTGAAAGCCTCCAATGTTCAATCATCAAGTGTTTTTCATGGTGTGATTGTGAGATAGAGATGCATGAGCTGAGCGTTCGAGGAATATGATCTCTCCTAGGATTCCAATTTTCAATCTCTGCCAACCTCAAAAGGCATCTTTCTTGTTCTTCATGAAACCAATTATTTATTGCTTTAACACAACCCAAAAAACATTGAAAAGGTACTTATGGCCGTATCAACACCATTCACAGAATTTACCATTAAATATTTTTTTAACAAATGAACATAGTACAAGCAATTCAATTAGCAACGCTACAGCAGCAAATTTAGCTCTTTATTTATTAGTTGGCCTGAGCATATTTGGCTTGTATAGTACGGTTGAGCAACCCAGTGGTTGTTGAACAGCAAACATCATTTTGGATTCTCTTCATAGCACCCACCACGTAATGTTGTTTTCTTTACAAATAATGCAAATTATTGATCATCTCGATTACCTTTTTTCCTCCTTTTTTCTTGACATGGACCTTCTCAACATTCAATCTCATCATTACCATGCTTTCACTATGCCTAAGGGCTCCCAAATCGAACTTTAAGGGCAGTAACTCAAGAGAAAATCTCTATCAACTGGCAAGATTTTTATTACTTTTTACTTGAGCAAAACTTTTTGGATTAATTTAAAAATAATCAAAACTTTTTGCTTAATTTTGGAT
This sequence comes from Bursera cuneata, assembly GCA_026212285.1. NCBI lineage: Eukaryota > Viridiplantae > Streptophyta > Magnoliopsida > Sapindales > Burseraceae > Bursera > Bursera cuneata. The sequence goes on along the minus strand of JANLJB010030952.1, from coordinate 26,225 downwards.
TCTTATTTTGATTATTTTTTAGAATTTCACAAACTTTTTATAAATTAGAAACAGATTACAGACAGACAAGTGATGCATGTAACAATAGAGACTCACATGTGATGTGATGCAGGAGGTGTCATCTTAAGTAGTGCTCGTGACTGACTGCTGCTAATGGAAGCCGGGACTACTCTGTTTTTTTGTTTGATTATAGAGACAACAGACTAGTGGGATGCAGTATCGTGTAGTTCGTGCCTGGAATCTCCTCTCAGCTGGCAATGTCTTATTACTTCACTGTTTTCACCTTGCTACTTGTCATTCATTTGACGTCATCCGTCAAATGTTTTAAGGACTAATAAGCTCAAATAAGTTTTGATTTTGATAATCAACTGAAGCTGATGTTCGAACTCCAAACTGAGACCTCTTGAAGGCAACATAAATGTGGGTTGCTGCAGTTAGCCGGTAACGTCTCTCACTCTGCGCGGCCAGCCTGGAATTCAAGAACCATCTCAAGAATCCAGAAGCTGCAGCCATGTTTAAGTTACCAAATTGTCCTCCAAAATTTATGAAAAGCTACAAGCTAAAATTTAGTCTCAACCACACAATAATTAACTTTTCAAACTAAAATTTAGTCTCAACCACACATTAAAAATAAAGATAAATTATAAATGTAAACCAACCCCTATACTTCTGTATATATTCCCTAAGAAAGTACAAACTTTAACAAGCCACCCACCAAAGAACAATTAGAACAGAGATGAAGCGTTAGTTTACTCACCATAAATAAAGAAATAAAATAAAAGTGCTCTTGCAAGAGCACGTTTACAATAGTGTCGGCTCACAAGGTCAAATAAGTGAAAGCATAAGGAGATTGATGTAGTTCAGCAGCTGCAACCCATCTTTGGGGAAACCAGAATCCAGTAAACCTCTAAAACAAGATTTCTTTTCATCAGTGTTCAAACTGTACATCTCTTTGAGTCAATGCCCAAACGCAGACGAAAACCACTCAAGAGTAAGTCCCACCAAGAAAAAAAAAATACAAAATTTCTAAGAATAAAAATCTGGAAAGATAATGCAAGGATCTAGAGCTAAACCAGAAGCAGAGGATAGAGAAGTACAGCTCAACCTTGGCTTCAATGGCAAATTCTAAGCACACCCTTTTCATCATCTTCTACTTCACAGTACTCTACCCAGGTAGTAAATATCCCAAACTCTTCAGAAAACGCAAAAATTTCTCATTCTCATGTATTATTTTACTTAAATTTTGCAGCTAAAGCAGCAGACAAAGACAGTGAACCATTCGTTGGTGTTAACATAGGCACAGATGTATCAAATCTACTCTCACCGACAGAGTTGGTATCGTTCTTGCAAGTGCAGAAGATCACACACATACGCCTTTATGATGCAGACCCTGACATACTCAAAGCACTGGCTAAAACGAAGATCCGGGTCGTTATCAGTGTGCCCAACAACCAAATCCTCGCAATTGGATCCTCCAACACCACTGCAGCTTCTTGGGTTGGTCGAAATGTTGTTGCTTACTATCCTCAAACACTCATTACAGCTATTTCAGTAGGTGATGAGGTCTTGACAACAATACCTTCTTCAACTCCAGTTTTACTTCCAGCAATTGAGTCCCTTTATAGTGCTTTAGTGGCCGCAAATTTGCATTCCGAGATCAAGATTTCGACTCCTCATGCGGCATCTATTATTCTTGATCCCTTTCCCCCTTCACAGGCTTTCTTTAACCAAAGCTTGAGTTCAGTAATGTTGCCTCTGCTTCAGTTCTTGTCGAGAACAGAGTCACCATTGATGATGAATCTCTATCCATATTATGTTTATATGCAAAACAAAGGCGTTGTGCCGCTTGATAACTCGTTGTTTAAGCCATTGACACCATCTAAGGAAATGGTTGATCCTAATACTTTGCTTCACTACACAAATGTCCTTGATGCCATGATTGATGCTGCATATTTTTCAATGAAGAACTTGAATATTACAGATGTCGTGGTTCTTGTTACAGAAAGTGGGTGGCCTTCAAAGGGTGATTCCAAAGAGCCTTATGCTACTGCTGACAATGCGAATACGTACAACTCGAATTTGATTAAGCATGTTTTAGACCGTAGTGGAACTCCTTTTCACCCAGAAATCACTTCTAATGTGTATATCTATGAATTGTTCAATGAGGACTTGAGGTCACCACCAGTATCAGAAGCAAATTGGGGGCTATTTTATGCGAATTCGACACCAGTTTATTTGCTTCATGTGTCAGGAAGTGGGACTTTTTTGGCTAACGATACAACAAATGAGACCTATTGTATAGCAATGGATGGTGTTGATTCAAAGACCTTGCAGGCTGCATTGGACTGGGCATGTGGTCCTGGGAGGGCAAATTGTAGTGAGATTCAACCAGGGGAGAGTTGTTATGAGCCTAATAATGTGAAAAACCATGCTTCTTATGCATTTGATAGCTATTACCATGAGGAAGGGAAGTCTGCTGGAGCTTGTGACTTCAAGGGTGTGGCCATGATCACCACAACTGACCCAAGTAAGTGCTACTACCCGCTACATGATGGTGCATTTTGGATTCAATTAATGATATGATTACGATGATTTTTTCATGTCTAGTTTGTTATTCCTGATAAGTTTCAATACTGTTACTTTTGGCTGCAAATTTGGGAATATGATTCGAACTAAATACCTGGTGATAATTTCGTATACCACTCAAGGGGGAAAGTGAAAAGTTCTAGTTTTGTTTGTAGAATTACTTTTCTTTTACAGCTAGGATGTGTCTTAAGCTCCACGTAGTGCACAAAATAAAGCAATACTGAGGCACATTCCAATCACAATCTTCAGTGGATACTGAAGAGGCCAAAGCTGACTCCTAAACAGGAATGGTGTGTGATTCCTTCCTGACACAGTCACGTGGGGTTCTTTAGTGATTAGGGGTTGGAAATATGTTTTGGAATGACACTGTTTGGTTCAAGTAGGGAACTGTTATTTCTATTTTCTATTTGGACCCAGCTCTTGTGTGAGCCCCATTGTGTCATTACAGTGTTAGGAGACCATGGCCAGCAAGATTTTACCTTAGCAAATAACTGGTTCTCTTAATTTACATTTTGCAAGCAACTTCCATTTTTTGCGCTGTATGCACTGGAAAAAGGCATGAAGCCAAAATGGAGTTCAGCTCTTTGTTATTTTTTTCTGCTGCCTGTGTACGGCTATGGCCATAGATATCTGATATATATTCTGATTGTGGGGTATATTTGCAGGTCACGGGAGCTGTGAATTTCCTGGAAGGTGAGAAATACTGGCTTTTCTTGCTACTCTGTTTTTCCATTTGTATGGTGTATGGTGTTCCTACCTTTTGGTTGTCAACATTTTCTTCTTACTATATTTTGGCAAACGATGGAATGTGCAATTGCATTGCACAATTAAATACAACTTGCCTAATTCTCCATTACAATTTATATTTTAATCAAACCAACATGCCTAATGTTCTTACTTTATTTTGATTTTCAGTAAGAAGGTAAGCAACAGGACGAAAACAGTTGTAAACTCAACCGAAATTAGCGGTGCGTCAGACAGGCTAAGATTCATCACCCTCTGCAGCAACCAAATAAGTGCAAATGCTGTAGCTTTATCTATTTTGTTATTCATTCCTTTTATGACTTTACGTTGGGTGTAAAGTAATTTTCTTTTTCTTTAAATAGATCATTTTTTTGGTTTCAAGTTCGTTGTTAATCAAAGCTGCTTATAGGTAGTGCATATGGTCATGGATGCTTCATTTGGGAGTGCTTTCTGATAGTTTAGATGGCTCATTGTTGTAATTAACATAATTTTGATAAGTTGATTAGCCTATAGTGTGGTATACTCTGCTTTCTACGGCAATCACTCACATGAAGGTAAACCTTGTAATATTTTTTCAAGTTCTTAAGATATTCTTTTAAACGGGTTCCTTCGATTTCTGACCTGCTGTAGTCCCTTGCGTTTTACCCTAAAATTGATGCTTCCCTGATATACAGGTAGCTCCCAGAATCGTACTTACAGGGGTTAAAGTTTTGCTTTTAAAAAAAAAAAGAAGAAGCAAACTTGCATTGATCATGCAATATAATATATGTTTTATGCCTATTTTAAATGTTGCACCATGAAATCAAGAAATTTTGAGGGCAAACTATCCATTTCATAATGATGGAGCCTCTACCAAGGTCACAACTTTCCATAAATTCGTATGATGTTTTCATTTCTTTAAGATATAAAATATAATTTCATACCATGATGTTAGAGTAATAAACGAGGATTAATGTTATGTAAGATGTTAAAACAATTTCTTTATTCCCATTAAAGCTCAAGAAGGAAAGAATACACCTTTTGGACGGTGTGTCGTCTACATGTTTGAAAAACGTGTGATTGTCGTATAATCAATACCCAACGTGGCCAAGAGCCTATTGTGGGTTCCATTTAACCCCGCGTGTGACCCCTGAGTGGGCCACAAGTTTCAAACTTGAACTCGGTTTCCACGACGTTGGACTAGGGGCTCCAAAACTTCCCAACTTTCAAGTGACGTTGTTGGTCTTGCCACAGCAACTCCAAATCAACCCTAAACGAAACTCTTCATTATCTCTCGAGACAACAACAACAACAATGTCAATGTCTTCATGGTCATGCAAGAAATGCACCTTCCTCAACTCACCATCTCGACAATCAACTTGTCGAATGTGCTTAACTCCATATTCATCTTCATCTTCTCCTTCTTCTTCTTCTTCAGTCCCCACTTGGTCATGCAAAGCCTGCACTTTCTTGAACCCTTACAATAACACAAACTGTGAACTTTGTAACACAAGGGCCCCCGTCTCTTCGTTATCCAGTTTCGACGACTTGAATGATACTGCTCTTGATGCAGACCTGGATGCTTCCATTGGCTCTGTATTCTTGCCCCTGAAGCCTTGTAGCAATAAGAGGAAGATTAGGGACCAAGATCAATATCATTTGGATGGGTTTTCACGTGTTAAGGCATTGAATGAGGCGGTGACCATAAAGGGTAAATTTTGATTTCCTGTTACATTCTAGGTTACGTTTGTTTGTGGGTTTCTGCTATTTCATCGACCCTTGCTATAGTTTTCGGTAATTTATGTTTTTGAATATTCAATTTTTGGTCCTTTATTTATTATTGCAGTGTGATCGAAATTTACTTTGTATTTTGCACTTGGGTTCAATTGATTTTCTAGTTTCAGAGACAGAAAGTTCGCTATAGAATTGTAGTGAACTGACAAAGTGTTATTTTTTAGGAGAACTTTAAGTAAAGATAAAAAAATGGAAATCTCATTGTTTGTCTTAGAATGGGATTCGTCTTGTTGGATTTTCTTAAGTTTCAAAACAGAATGAAATGGAAGTTCTTATTTTAAGTGACAAGTGATGAATGTAAGTCCAATAGAGATATTGTTCATGACTCAGATGTTATCTTCTGTATGTTGCCTATCCTATTCATGGATATTAACAATACTGAATATGCATGCTGCAATTGGTACTTGTAAGGATTGCTAAAGTTTATGTGCGCCTGATCTATACGGAAGCATTTTAGTGAAATGAATTAATTGGCAATTTTGGTTCTTAATGTGCAAGTCTTCTATTTGTAACGCTAGTGGGCAATAAAAGATGCTCTTATCGGCTTGTTTGGAGCTTTCGTTTTTATTCTATTTTCTGAAAAACATTATCTTTTCCTTGTGGGACAACATGAGTTTGTCACCGTACATGTTAAAGATACTTTACGTTTGCTGCAGAGGATGCTAGTTCAGGGGCTATTTTGAGTTCGTTGAAGGTTTTGAGCTATAATGTTTGGTTCCGAGAAGACCTGGAGATGCATAAGAGGATGAAAGCAATCTGTGACCTCATTCAACAGCATTCACCAGATGTCATTTGTCTTCAGGTTATTAGCATCAAATCTCCATGGTATCTGTCAATGGATTAAATCTATTGTATAACATCTTACAAGTGAACATATTGCTCTGTAGGAGGTTACTCCTAATATATATGACATAATCCGCCAATCCAGCTGGTGGAAGGTATATCAGTGCTCAGTTTCCAATGAAATGGCAGACTCAAGGCCATACTTTTGCATGCAGGTAAGCCTTTGACCATCCTCTTGGTAGGATCTGTTTTTTATGTTGATCATACAACAATGTTAGGCTTGCTGGATAGAAAGTCACAAGGCCCTTAATTGAACATTATTTATAAAATGATGTGCATGTAATTGATCAACATTGACATTTTGATTCTTGCTTGCATGTGAAAGACTAATATTACTCAACACTTTGGATATGATAGATATCCACGAACCCTTTCAGCCATGAACATGCACAATATAATTTCATATGATCGAGCTTTTAAGTACTTGCAATTGAAGTTTTCACTAGGTTTATGTTTTTAATAATTTGGGTGAAGACTTTGCTGATTTGAGGGTCATTTGATTTATTTTGAGGCAATGAGATTTTCTTAACTCCATGAATTACTGCATGACGTGCAGTTAAGCAAATTGCCTGTGAAATCCTTCAACTGTAAACCCTTCAGAAATTCAGTAATGGGGAGAGAACTTTGCATTGCTGAGGTTGAAGCTCAGGAGGACAAACCATTGGTTATTGCCACTAGCCATCTTGAGAGTCCCTGCCCGGGCCCTCCTACATGGGATCAGATGTTTAGTAAAGAACGTGTAGATCAGGCAAAGGATGCTATCAACATTCTTGAAAAGAATCCAAACGTGATATTTTGTGGTGATATGAATTGGGATGACAAGCTGGATGGCCAATTTCCTTTCCCTGATGGATGGCTAGATGCCTGGACAGAGTTAAGGCCAGGGGAAAATGGATGGACGTATGATACCAAGTCCAACCAGATGTTGTCAGGTAATCGTACACTGCAGAAGCGGCTAGATCGGTTTATTTGCAATTTGCATGATTTCAAGATTAGTAGAATTGACATGATTGGAATGGAGGCAATACCGGGTCTATCATACTACAAAGAGAAGAAAGTGAAGAAAGAGATGAAGAAGTTGGAGCTTCCTGTTTTGCCTAGTGATCATTACGGGTTGCTGTTAACCATCTTTAGACAGCGACGTTTGTTAAAGTAAATGGTTGAATTGAAGATTGACAAACTTATGATCCTTTTTTGGGAACGGCACTTATGCAATATGGGTACCTATATGCATTTTCGTGTAAATGAAATATGAAATGTTATATTAACAGCATTTTGCGGGAAGCTTTTTGGATTATGGTGTTACAGTTTGAAACATAATTGCTAATTACCAGAATGTTAATAGATGGTTCGACTTGGTATACACTGAGGGTCAACGTTATGGAATTTCCATTTGACCTTTTGTTTTAACTAGCTGGCAGTGTATAATCTTTAGTGCAAAATTCTGTCTGCAAATGGATACGTCAATTGCTCAGAAAGGATTCACCGTTTAGGATTTGTTCCCCATATTATCATTATTGGAATTCTTCTTAAAAATAAGAAGTGGATGAAACATTAGATTTCTGTGAACATGAGCAGCGGACATAACATTGTTTTTGTTGTATTATGCAGGCATTCGAAGAAGACAAGCATGTCCGTAAAATTATTAAGCTCTATCTTTGTCCTTCTACCCACTTGGGTTCCATGGAGGATGTAGGAGGAGCTTCGAGCCTTAAATAGTCGTAGAAAATTCCGCAAAGTGGATCTCCACTCCTGGCCTGTTCAAGAAACATTGAATTATCTCCCTTAATCAACAATACTGAGGAAACATCAATGCTAAACAGCTGGTACAGTCCATGAATTCCATGTCGACAAACTGTATTGTCCATCCCCAAATTCATCTCATCAAACACCAGGTGGCCATCATCTGTATAATTGATATACACCTGCAAAATTTAAAAAACGGGAAAGTTGATTAGCATATAGATAAATAAAGTTTGTGCCTCTGCCTATTTTGTGGCATTGCGAGGGACTTAATATTTGTGTCTTTACTTTGAGATCAGAACGGGTAGCTGATGCAATGGCCAATCTCATTTTGTAAATTCCACTGATTACCGTATGAAGATGAAACTTGATAGTCCATGTTGATGGCAAATACTTGTTATTTGCCCCTCTCCTAAGAAAGAAAGTCCAAAATATTTGTTACCATTATAAACTGTAAATACTATTCTAAGACATGGCCCTGCAATGTATACGTAATAAAGAGAAGTAAAGACCTATCCACATGAGCGAAAAACCAGTCTTTCTTGGGATCATTGATGCCTATAGTGAAAACTTGATCAGATTCAGGGTGTATATCAGTATATCTGTCCCATAAGCCATATTGCCTAAACCTGCGTTATACGTTCAAAAGAACAGGAAAACCTAAAGGATTTAAGATCAATCTCAGTAGTGTAACTTCATTATAAGAAGGGGAGAAGTTACTTACTTCTCAGGGCTGTTGAGAAACAACTTGTTGACATACATCGGATTAACATTGGGAACATAGTAACCAGCGGCCGTTCGGTCGGGGAAGCCAATCTCCCATATGGTTGGCCCATCTCTTTGGGGAACATAGGTTAGATTGGCAAGATTTGCTAGTGACCCTGGATAACATTATGCAAAGAGTATTTAAGAGCATTTCTTCACATTTGATTCAATGAGCTCAGGACAAGGGCTCAAACAGGAAACGGAATAAACATCATTTGTTTCTAACACAAAAGTACCTGCGGAGATGGTAACAGGTCTTTTGTCAAGGTAATCACCGATGAAACCTGGAACCCAACCATGGAGTCCATAGACTCCTGGGACTACATTCTTGATGGTGAAATTTCCATTAGAGTCTGTTTGTACCCAGAACTGGTAATCCTGCTTGTACAGGAAACCACAACTACTCTTTAGAACTTTCCAAGTCTACATGATGGCAAAGTAACCAATTCCAGTTAGTGCCTACCTTGCTTTCGGTTTGCCATGCTCCTTCAGTTCTTGCAGATGATAGTCCAACATAAGCATTTTTAGCTGGAATTAGAGTGCTGGAAATGTACCTGGTTTCAATAATAACAATGTGAATTTGAGCATTATTCCTAGGTGTAAGAAAATAAACGAGCTTTAATACTACTTGTAAGGGAATTATACGGAAACAAATAACATCAAGATTGGTAAAATTCAAACAACATAAAGAGACAAAATATTTAACGTTGTTCGGCTTCAATTGCCTACATCCACGGACGAAGAGATAAATCTACTAGATCATAAGTATGTAAGAGTACAAGAGATAACACACCATACAGATACTCTACTAAATACCAATCCGATAACAAACATATTAGCGCACGAAGGCTTACTATCATTCAGCCTGAACAAAATCTCTACTCCTAAAATATTAAGGGTATTTACCTCTTATATATAGCTCTCATTTCTCAAATCTCTTCGTTAACTTGAACTGATTCTCAATCCCTATATTTATAGTTGTATATGGAGATCTTCTATTCATAATAGGAGTCTAATAAGAGCAGGACTCCTATTGGTACAATAATTCTATTTTCCTATTTCTTCTATAAATCCTATTTCTTATAGGAGTCAACTAGTATAATAGAAGTTAACCATAATTAGGAAAATAGAATCCTAATCGAGAGTAAATCATAAAATCGAATTCTAAAAGGATTTCTCCAAGAAGTAGGATTCAGGTCACACTCTAATACTAGGATTGTTGGTGCATAATGGCAAGAATGGATTTGATTAACTCATTCTCCATCTGGGTTAGCTAAAATAAAATCTACCTAACTTTTACTAGGATTTGTTAAAGCTTTTCAGATCCCACATTTTTCTAAACGAGCAGTGATATATATGAAGTGACGCCTGAGCAATCTTTACCAGAGAGTGATTCATTTACCTATCCTGGACGAACAATCTTCCCGTAGCTGAACCACGTCCTTCAGCAGCTAGATAGTAGGGCGACGAAACAAAATCATATGGCCATTTTGCCTCTTCAAGCAACCTCTAGGATAAGCCAAACGTGGAAAGAAATGCATTAGCAAAAGCGACACGTTATGGTTTCTAGCTAGCAAATTTCAAAAGCAAACTCAGAAATATTAAATTTGTAGCCTGAAAGTTAACCTGCTTTTTTGCATCTTTCCATAAGTTGTATGCATTTGATGCATCAGGAGTTGAATTGAGGTATACAAAGAAAGGGCCAAACACCTTTCTCCATGTCTCTCCCTCTTTAAAATGAGCCAACATATCATCTCCAATGTAATGAGTTCCATGAAACATCTATAACACCAGGAGTCCATCCATTTCTTAATTAATTAGTTTCAGTATGTATGCTGCTTGCACTTCTAACAACTTAAAAGAAGCTTTCACATGATTGTTGTCAAGCATGAAAATGAAAGACATATTTATTTTTTCTTATAGAAGCATCCACAATCATTTTTTATATGTTAGAGTGACTAGCTTTTACCATACTGATTCTCTCATATCATACTATGTTTTATTAATGTTTAGTATCAGATTAGCAATGTAATCTATAGTTATTAGTATTCAAATTTATTCATTGTTTATTTGTTTTAGGGATTTTATTACAATTAGAATTTGTGTTTATCTGGATTAAAATTCGGTTTTGTAATTTGAATAGGATTTGAGTTATGTAGTTATAAATAGAGTTGTTATTTTTGTTTTCAAAATAATGAAATTGTTTAGAGTCCTTTTTTTTTTAAAGCATAATATATCTTAAAGATTTCCTAGCTTAGAAAATTAAGTTTAAGCATATCATAGCTTACTGCTAAACATGCTGGACCAGTATGAACAGTGAGATTCTGTTTAGTAGGGCCACCATTTCGAAATTCATGGCTTGGAAAGATAACCCAGAACCCAATTTTGGGGCCAGAACTTATCCATCCATGGACTCCTCCACCTTTGTTGTCCATTGTGTACTGGTACTTATCATCAACCTGCGTTCAATCGGGCATATTATTTGGTTTGTTGCATGCATTTTTGATGTAGCAGACCAACACAAAACTTTGTGCTACTAATGCCTACTATATACCCACCTCGCCTTTGAGATCTGGATTGATGGGATTTACCAACAAAACTGATTCCGGCACAATTAGCTGTTTGCCTCTGTCCGGAAGCAAATCCTCTGGCATTGGCATTATTCTTTGCTTCTCATCTGTGATTGCCGTGTAGTGAAATCTGCTCCAATATAAGAATTGAAATCTTAGATCAAAACATTATGTATAGATGCTTACATAAGAATTCTTGGACAACAAAACACTAAAGCTATTACTAACTAAATGGAAAGATTTCCATTGAATACCATCTGCTCCAATAAGGAATCATTGGTTTAATTTATAAGTAAAATAGATAGATAGAACGTTATCTTCATGGATAATACACATTCAACTTGACCGCAGGTAGTATTTTGAAATACATAGTTGATGTAAAGATAAACAAGCAATGGCTTCTGACTCCAAAAGGCTGAACCGATTAAAAATCTTACTGATCTCGCCGCAACTTGAAAACCATCCTTGTTTGAGCAAGATCGAAGGCACGGTATCCAGGGGGACGCTCATATATCGAATAGCAGTGGAAGCCTGAAACACCACTCCTCAATATATACCTAAAGAGGAAAGACAGTCATTGAAATGATTTTGGACTTTGTTGAAATGTAAATGAAAACAAAATTAAATATGTTACCTTATGTCAACACTAAGTGGCAATTTGTTTCCGGGAGTTGATGGATCATAAGAATTCTTGAAAGAAACCTCTAAACGGTCGTTGCTACTGTAAATAACGCTATACTCAGCTCCATTGAGTCTGTATTACAAAAGCAAGTATGCTTTCAATATTCATTTTATCAAAGTGATCAAAACCAAAGCACAGTCCTTGAACTACACAGAGGTGGTAAAAGCATACGATTGGTATTTGTCCTGGCCCCCTGGCAAACTCCAGTTGACGTCCCAATATCTGTAAGTTTATATACAAATACCAAGTTTTATATGGACAGCACCAGAATCTCTGATCGTCTCAAACAAAACAATGGTCATATTGAAGTTTTATGTACTAAATTATGTGACATTTCGGAAGTTACCCTCTGCTAGATTCACTTGATTTGAGGTCTAAAAGGTTGTCCATTCCGCCATACTTTATGCCAGTTAGATACCCTCGAGGTTTGGATATTGTGAGCCTTACCAAACCATTATCCAGTATGACCTACAAGAACATGAAATGAGATAAATACATGCATGTAATCGACAAAGAGAGAGATCTAGAGAGCTTTAGTCGCCATTTACTCACATAGGACTCTTTGCTGATCAACCTCACTTTCTTCTTTGCCATAACTATGTCTCTTTTCTTTGGTTTCCTGTGCAGAGAGAGGTGTTCTAGTGCGTCTCATATCAGACATAAGCTATTGAAAACAATCAACCGTCGTTACCTACCAAGAATAGATTGGACATGGTGATCCTTGCCAGTTCATCAGCAACAAAATTCTGAATTCTAATAAGGTTCCTGTTGTCTGATTTTTATCTTTTCTCAATTATTTTTGGATGCATTTTTTGTCAACATTAAACAACAAAGAGACAAAAGGTTTTGTCGTTTGATTAATGATTAAACACATCGGTTCAGAGACACCAAATTAACAGCGCAGCATACAAGGGTGTCATGAGTTGTGCCGCCGAACAACACCAGACTTTTGTGGTTACTCGTAGCTTTATGAGATAACTGGGGAGAGGAGTCTGAAATTCGTCTTCCCAAGTCGGTCACCAGGTTGGCAGCACTCAATATATTTATTATCGGACGATGAAGCCTAAGAGGTACAGAATTCTCAAACCATCTTAATCTTCTACCCCAAGTAATTCATATTTTTAACGGTTGAAAAATGGTAATTTTTATTTTTTACATAAAATAAATAAAAATAAAAATTTTAATAAAATTTAATTTAAAAAAGAAAACTATATTATAAACCGTTTCCAAACCCTAAAAGATTCTTATATAGTAATTCTAGATAAAGACTAGATTTCTACAGATCTGAAATCTTTACTGTTAATTGTTTGAGAATTATAATGTTATTATAGTAAAACACGTTAGGAAAAGTCAACTTGGGAAAGTCTTGGAAAATAAATAGGTAACCATAGTTGTTTTTGTTTCCAATTAAATGACTGCTTTAATCGTTTCCTAATAAATTAATTCTGGTATCACTCGAATTCTGTAACAGTCTTTATCTCAATCTCCACAACTTACCTAATCCTATACGAAAACTTCTGAACTGACAAACTTATTTATATATTTGTGTGTGTGTGTGTATTCCAATACTTGACATAATTCTCATCCTTTCAAACTGGAAACAAATCTCATCAGTTTCCAACTTTTTCTTCTCTCCTTGATTCTTTTATGTAAAAAGTTTTTATTTTCCCTTATTTAAACACTTTTGAAATTCTTAGGCTTGTCATTCAGCCCTTGGTGTCTCCCGTTGTTGGTGTTATTTGAGTTTATACGGATCAATATGGCAGAGACGAGCACAAAGAAGAAGCCAAATGGAACTGGAAGGAAGAAGATTGAGATCAAGAAGATAGAGAAGAATTCTAGTCGTAAAGTGGCTTTCTCCAAGCGTCGCAAAGGCCTCTTCAAAAAGGGTGCTGAACTTTGCAGGTTGTGTGATGCGATGATTGCTATAATCGTGTTTTCTCCTAAAGGGAGAGTTTACACATTCGGACACCCTTCAACGGATTATGTTGTTGATCACTTTCTGGCTGAAGAGATTTCTGAAGAAGACCCTTTTCCACGTGAAACAGACGATGAGGATTGTGTTATGGAGGAGAAGAATTCAGATAAAGAAACAAACGAGGACGATGATGATGGGATGGATGTGAATGATGAGTTGGAAAAGAGTTCGGAGAAAGCGCCAGAGAATAGCGAAGAAAATTCAGAGAAAGAGCCCGAGATTAGCAATGATGATGGTGGAGGAGGAAGAGAAGGTTTTTTTTGGGAAGAATCCATGGAGGATTTAGACGTGGAGGAACTTGAGAAGTACAAAATTTGCATGGAGATGTTTAGATATAATTTGGAGATGATGGTAGAGGAGATGATGTTGCGTAGGACGAGCGAGAGGGATTTTTTGGGTGCCGGATATTTTTCCACATTACATTAATTTTTTTTTTAATTGTCATGAGATCAAGTTATTGTTATTTATTTATTTTAGTATTTTAAATTACATGTTTTATGATTTCATCATAATTAGATTTAATTGTATTTTAACCTACCACCCATGTATGAGTAATATAAATGAATTGCATCAATATACAAGAGATATAGATATGTCCTGCATTGTCCTTATAGGCCTAATGTTACAAGGATAAATCTCTTTCACTACCCTTGTCCTTAATAGCGTAATGTTACAAGGATAAATCTTTCACACACCCATAGCTTTCCTTGCTCTAGGCCTAATGTTACAAGTGTGTTAAGCTGAATGCTTACACAAGGGGATATGCAACATAATGCGAAGATATGCGCGCACGGGCATTGCAGATATGCGTGCATGGGCTGCGTGTGAACGCTGACACATAAAAAGGAGCGCAACACAACATGAAAAAAAATAACACGTTTAATAACTTCATGTGACATCAGAGAAAGCATGCATGTGGGCTAAGGCACATGCGAGGATGGGCCTAGCAGCGAGTGGTATGTCAGGGCAAGTGTGTAGCAGCATGACATGCAATTGATGGTGCAACGATGGCTCCTAATTGTCCAAGGGTTGATTCTTATATTTTAGGCCTAATGACATGAGTATATGCAAGTGTCAATGGCGCATGGCACGTAACAAGCAGCGCAGTGTTTAACAATGGGCCCTAATTGTGCAAGGGTTGATTCTCATACCTTACGCCTAATGACATGAGCATATGCAAGTGTGAAGTGGCGCATGGCACGTAACAAGCAGCACATGTGTTGAACGATGGGCCCTAATTGTCTAAGGGCTGATTCTTATATTTTAAGCCTAATGGCATGAGTACGACCTGATCCACATTCCTACAAAATAGAAAGTGGAAGGAACTTGTTAGGGTTGCCCTTGGCTTGGAGAGTTGAAAGAGTCATGTTGTCCTACAATTAAGGAGTAGGAATAGGTTTAAAAGACAAGGACTGACCTAGTTGGTTCCTACTTAAGGGCTGGGATCCTTACATATATAATAATGGGGTTACATGGTAGCATAGGAGCACGCCACATCATCCTAATAGTTGGGACTACCATCTACAATATGCCGAGTAGCGTAATGCCATTGGTTCGAGGGATTGAGGGATATCCTAACCGGCTAGGGTTGTTGCTTGGCACTTGTATAAATAGATACCTAGAGATTAAGAGCACATTAGGAAGGGTTCACTAGTGTAAGTGTTCTTAAGTGTTTGTAAGTGTTGTGAGTGTTTCCCGCATGTCACTCGGGCGAGATTATATCTTTTCTATTAGTTAATAAAGGAAAGTTGGAAGTCGGTGCTTCCATGAAAATTGTTATTGTGTGTGCAACAAGCAGATTTTATAATTGTTGAACTATTTTTGTAAAATTGAATAATTATTTTATATAAAAATATTACAAAGTTTAGTAAAATATTAAGGGGTTAATTTAATAGTTGTCGATTGAATATGTTGACTTGAGGAAGCAAGACTTCTCCCAATCTCGGGAGGAATTATAGTTACCTAATGTTAAGAAAATTGAATGATTGTAAACATAATTTTCTTCTAATTTTTACTCATATCAAATAAAGGAAATTGCGACTCTTGAAAGGAATCCAATTTTCTTTCCTAAGAATATTAACCCAACCCAACATCTCGTATGTGTATTCTAGTCTAAGTGCACACTACCGTGTCGGTGATTGAACCTTTAATAGCTCAAAGGGGCGGAGCATTTAACTGTTTTATATAATACCCTCGTATGCCCATACCCTGCTTAAAAACTCTTACTTTTCAAATTTTCTCTATTAAACAATTACTCGGAAGCAATAACTTCTGATGGAAATAGGGTGACCAATTGAGATTAAAAGTGGGCAATCCACTCGCTATATCCCTACAAGAAAAGGCTACAATCCTTGACCTGCAAGTGAATAGTAAAAGCATCTGCCCAGAAATTTTTTAACCTTTCTGGACGGCACCACATATGTTTCCAGTTGCACGTCATACTGGTACACCAGTGACTTTATACACTCACATTTCGTATCTTCTCACTCCCTCCACCGAGCTACACTTGAAATCGAATCATACACCGTTAATATCATGGACCCACTTGGAACTTGCGGTGTATGATTGGTTTGGACCATGCAATGCACTAGCTCCGGCACATTTAATTGGAAAATCCACTGACAGCTCATATGCCATCTTTGGCCCCACCTCTCAGTTGTACATACAAGAAACAGAGCTGAGCGGCTCTGCTTACAAACAAAACTAGAAAGAAAAAAGAGTGGGAGATTGATTTAGAGAGAGAGGAGAAAGTCCTCATTTTTCTTTTTCTTTACCCTTCTTAAGATCTATTTTTTCATTAAACTTAGCTGGAGATATCATTTCTCTGTCTCTGAAAGCTTTTGACAGAGAGAAGATTAGTGTACTGCTAGAAATGAGGGAAAACAGGGTCCTCTGTTCTCTCATTGTTCTGGTTTTGCTTCTCGTTGTTCATGGCGTCAAGGGTGACAGTCCTTACAGGTTCTATACTTGGAAAATCACTTACGGTGATATCTACCCTCTTGGCGTTAAGCAACAGGTAACTACTGGCTCTTTAGTTTGTGTTCTGCTTTGGTTTATGCAAATGTGTGGTAGGATGAATGTGGGAAAAATGTGGCAGGGCATCTTGATTAATGGGCAGTTTCCAGGGCCTCAGATCGATGCAGTTACTAATGATAACTTGATTATAAGTGTTTACAATTACTTGAGGGAACCATTTCTAATCTCTTGGTAAGTGTATGAGCCTTGGTTTTGTGTTTTTTCTCTATCTGTTTCAGCATTTACTTTCTTGTTCTGGTTTTTCCGAGAAAGTGTAGGAAAATGAAAGATAAGAAAGCAAGTCTGTCAGTCTTGGATGTTTATGATCTTCATGAATCTTGTCCTTATTAGCACCACTTGGTTTCTCAAGTATTCTTTACCGAAAGCAACCAAAAAAAAAAAAAAAAAAAGAGAAAGAAAGAAAGAACGTACGTCCTATTTATTCGTATTTACTTTCAACAATTTTCTCAGCAACCAAGCAAGAGTCGCTCTAGATGTGATTCAGGGAAATGGGATTTAAAGTCATGCAATCAATAGAATAAATTGAAAGTGGGAAGCATGAACTAAAGTTGACTAGCAGATCTATGGATGACAACTTCCCATTGCTAGAAATGTTTAGTATGTTTCTCTTTCTTACTCTTTTTGCGTCGTTTTCAAATGACAAAAATATCCTGGAAAACTGAAATATCGAGCACAGGTTAAGATGAATGAGGTGGAATTGTAAGGTTATTTGGGTAACTTATCTCGTCGAAGTATCCATTGATTTTTCCTTTGTAGCGTCAATCGAGTAGAAAAGAAACATAAAGTGGGGGCAGGACTGAATCTTTGCCTTTCTAGCCACTTTGATCTGTCTGTGTTATTTTAGTTGAGATTAACAGAGATTCTGTTGAAATCTGACGTGATAATTTATGTTTAAGGCATAGTTTCTTAACTAATCATCCTCAAATAGCAATAAAATATTGTACTTGTGCGGTTGGCCTCATGTTGAGATGAGTGAATCTTGCTATCCTCACATGCTAGTTTTCTGAATCTGCATTATAAATAAATCTATAATTAATAAATACTTAGATGTGTTTTGACTTGATTTGTTTCGTATTAGCCTGCATATGGGTCCGGGGGCCATTATGAGTTGTGACTATTATCTCTCCCAACTCCCATTCAATGTGCACAAAGGCAGATCTGTTGTTCATGGACATTCCAAGCAAGCATTTAGTGTGGAAATTCATGCTGGAAATGACTTCCTAGAAAATGTTCAGTTTATAACTACAAAATCCTAAAGGAGAAATAACTAATCATTTGCTGCACTATATGTCCATGTCATAATTGAGGCATTTAAGCGGCATGGATGACCATTAGTTTACTGAAATCGGACTAACATGTCCATGTCCTTCTCAGGAATGGGCTGCAGCAAAGAAGAAACTCATGGCAGGATGGAGTTTATGGCACCACCTGTCCAATCCCGCCTGGAAAAAACTTCACATATGTACTCCAAGCCAAGGACCAGATTGGTAGCTATTTCTACTTTGCATCATTTTTGTTCCATAAGGCTGCTGGAGCATTTGGTGGGATTAGAATCTGGAGCCGTCCTAAGATTCCTGTACCTTTCCCTCCTCCTGCTGGGGATTTTACTGTACTCGCTGGGGACTGGTACAAGACAAATCACTATGTAAGTGTTCTCTGATTTAATACGGTAGCACATTTGCAGATCGACTAGAAAGTTCATGCCTTTTTTTTTTTTTTTTTTTTTTTTTTTAANAAAGTTAATGCCTTTTTTTTTTTTTTTTTTTTTTTTTTCAGCACTTGCAATGTAACATTGGTTATTTTCTCTTTAATTCTATAGATATTAAGACGCCGGTTGGACATGGGCCTGAACCTTCCCTCCCCTGATGGCCTTCTCATTAACGGTCGTGGATGGAATGGATACACATTCACAGTTGATCCAGGTTTTTATTAATTAAGTTCTACAAATGATCTCTCCTGGAACTGTAATAATATTTTATGACTTTAACATTATTCAATTATATTTGCAGGCAGGACATATAGATTCAGGATATCCAATGTGGGGATTGCAACATCGATTAACTTCAGAATTCAGGGGCACAATATGAAATTGGTAGAGGTAGAGGGTTCTCATACACTTCAGAACACCTACACTTCCCTTGACATTCATCTTGGGCAATCCTATTCTGTGTTGGTCACAGCAGATCAGCCTGCAAAGGACTACTATGTTGTTGTTTCTTCGCGCTTCACCCCTCGTGTGCTCACAACAACTGCTGTTCTTCACTACAGCAATTCACGTATAGGAGTCTCTGGTCCGGTTCCTGGTGGTCCTACTACTCAGATTGATTGGTCCCTCAACCAGGCGAGATCTATTCGGTAATCAGTTGTAAACTTATCTCGAAGTCATTCTTAATAAAATTTTCAACATTAAATATGCTTAGAATTCTGTAGTTCTCTCATGTTAATGCTTTCATTATATCATCACCAGTTGGAATTTGACAGCGAGTGGGCCTAGACCTAATCCTCAAGGTTCTTACTACTATGGGATGATCAAGACCAGCCGCACAATTATGCTTGCAAACTCTGCACCTTATATTAATGGCAAGCAGAGGTATGCCATCAATAGTGTCTCATTTGTACCACCAGACACACCATTGAAACTCGCAGACTACTTCAAGATTCCTGGAGTCTTCAATCTTGGAAGCATTCCCACCAGTCCCACTTGGGGAAATGCATGGCTTGCTACCTCTGTCATGGCAGCTAACTTCAGGGAATTTGTTGAGATTGTTTTCCAAAACTGGGAGGATACTGTGCAGTCATATCACATCGATGGTTATTCATTCTTTGTTGTTGGGTGAGTTATCTGTTTTGATTTTTATGTACTTCATTCCATGGACGACGATAATGAATATTTTACTTGTGTAGCTCGAAATGTTAACAATTTGTGGAATGGTTAGGATGGATGGAGGGCAATGGACGGCTGCAAGTAGAGCACGCTACAATTTGAGAGACACAGTTGCTCGTTGCACCGTTCAGGTAAGAATGATAATGTCCTTACTGCCAGAAGGTAAGTTGTGGGAGCTCTAGTTTTATTAACTTTCCTGACTAAATGCAGGTGTATCCTAAGTCATGGACAGCAATATATATGGCTCTTGACAATGTGGGGATGTGGAACATAAGATCTGAGAACTGGGCTAGGCAGTACCTGGGTCAGCAATTCTATCTCAGGGTTTACTCTCCTGCAAATTCATGGAGAGATGAATTACCAATCCCAAAGAACGCTCTTCTTTGCGGCCGTGCAAGAGGTCGCCACACAAGGCCTCTATGAACAAGCCAGCCATAGATTTTGTCACGAGAGGGTGACACAGTTAATTGGTTATTGGTCTCAGGACCAATGGGTCCTCATCTGCGGCAAATTGTTTCAAGAGCTCAATCTGAGCTTTTTGAGTCACTTACTCATTGTCTTATTGTTCCAGGTTGAGTCTTCTGTTTCTGTAACTCTCAGACGGATCTTATTGTTGCATTACCATGCAACCCACATGGTAGAATTCCACTAATGTAAAATTTATTCTTGATACTTTCACATTAATGTCAATAATTGCATTGCCAATAAGATTCATTCAATGTTGTCTATTAAGTCTTGGACTTCTTCACGCTTAGAGAAGCAAAACTGATGAAGAGATGCAGACGTAAGTGTAAAAACACTGAATAGCAAAATCTTAATCCTTCGTAAATACTAAAACCCAAGCGCGCGTCCATCATATATTTAAAAGTTGAAAGTAGGTTAAAAAAAGATTAGATAAAGAGGGAATTTTAATTCAAATAATATTGAGTGATCAAACTAACAGGAAAAAGAAAAGGTCTTCACCCAAAAATCCAGTGGCTATGGTTCACCATTTTCATCGTGAAATTAGTGAAAGTTGCAGGGCCTATGCTAGCTCAAATTATAACTAATATTGGGGCTGAACCATTATGTGTTCTAAACAGTCTTCTAGCAATGTCCAAAAGTTTCTGCTATAAAAAATAATTATTTGGACGTCATTCTATTCCTAGTCATGTTCCAACTAGTTATCGCTATTGCCATCACTGCAATCAACATTATTTGAAAATTTTAGTGACATGAACTCGACTCGTTCTCATTGTGATCATGCTCATACCATATTTGCTAGCTGTCCTTATTCATACCAATTCTTGTCTTTCTATCAATGAAATTAATGGAAGTATCCTAACACAGTTGTGAATTGTTGTAATCAATGAATTAAAACAAGTTGTTTTTGTCGTAAACCGCTGAACACCGGCTTAGCCAGTAAAGAAACGGATGTGAAAATTTTCAAAGCCTCAAAAGGGAACCTTACCTCCTTCTTCGAGACAACATTGGCGTACCATTATTGGTGATTACGGTATCACATAAACACTTGTCCTTGCCTTTGCCAAATCCGTCCAAGAGAATATTTCCTAATAAGAAACCGCTTTCTCTGCATTCTCCAACTCTCGTCAGCACTTGCCGTGAAAATTCCACATGCAGACATGCATAGTTTGTTCAGTCATTTTGGCCCTATGTGACCAAACTATTAATTTCTTTGTAGAAATTTTAACATGCTCACTTTCATCATCTCTGAATTCCACCACCAATGGTGACGCTTCCAAATCCACTTGTCAACAAAGGATGATTTCTTGACATGCGAAGCATGTCTACGTGGCATGCTGCACATGTTGTCTCGGGTATTGGTCTTGTGGGATAGACATAGACTAGTGTGAATGTGGTATGCAAATGTGTAAGCCTTTGGCCTCTTGTTGAAATGAAAGTCTTGGCTGGGATAAGGGGGACTGCGAGTAAAAGAATGAATTGATCAGGACATTTTGAAGTTGTGTTCCTTTCTATGTTTTCTTCAGAAAACATGTCGTATGCTTAGGTGAACGCTTTGATTTCTTTTTCTTAACGTTTGTTTCCTGAAATCTCTGTGGGAATTTGAACTTTGATGCTTTGCAATTGCATGTGCTTACTTTTTACTATATTAAGAGAGTTCCCTTCTTGTCTTATTTGACAAAAGCTGACCTCAAGTAGAATAATATTTGAGTGATGAGTACAGTATATAAAATCAGAGTTTTTGCTTTGAATATGCAGTTATTATTCTGGACGTTGATGTAATTTCATAATTTTAACCTACTTTTACCTTTCATTTACAAGCAGTGATGCATGAAGACTTTATTGGATAATAAAAACAAATAATGGTTCTGAAATTCCGTGTGCAAATTTTCCTTTTTCTAATCGAAACTTCAATAGACTAAACTGACCCTTAAGAGGATGAGAAAAGCTGCACATAAAGACAAGTTCTATGCAACAGAGTCTCACTAGTATTTATTCTCTTTTGTTTCAACCGCAGAATTATAAACTCCCTTTCAAGTCTAGCAATGAAGAGGGTGGCTGCAGATGCTACAGAGAGATCAGTATCTCTTCAAAGGTCACCATCCTCTTCTCTTGAGAGTGGAGAGTGTTTGCAATCATCAAATTACTCCAACATGAGCGTTACAAAGCCAACTAGTACGGATTATCATAACCTACCAGAGAGAAGGATGAAGCCGCCTGTTGTCAGGCCTTATGTTCGATCAAAAATGCCAAGGCTACGCTGGACACCTGACCTTCACCACTGCTTTGTTCATGCAGTTGAACGGTTGGGTGGAGAGGACAGTAAGCTAGCTACCTCTCTGATCATATATATATGCAAATGGTCCCAGATATATATCTTTCTTTAATTTCCCAAATGCACAATCTTTTCTGATGCTTTTCTTTTTGTTTCATATCTCTTTTCTGAAGGAAAGTGGATTAATTATCCACTTAGCTGACAACAAAAGAAAGTCACATGTTGTTTCTGCATTATGGGATCTTGATCATAGTAGCTTCCACATATTTGACCAGTTACCGAGTTTAATTTTTGGAATATTATTACAGGAGCTACACCTAAGATGGTTTTACAAATAATGGATGTCAAGGGCCTTACCATATCTCACGTAAAGAGCCATCTCCAGGTTTCATTTATTTTCCATACTTTCCTGAACTTTCTCATTTAATTTTTCCGGTTTGTGTTCCTTTAGTTTCTACAGCATATTTCTAACGTTTTGGTTTGCCATGGACAGATGTACAGGAGCATGAAGCATGAGCAGATGCTACAAGGTATACATGATATATATAACGTATAAAATTTTGAAATCTCCTAATTTCGGAGTACAAATCTAAAGACATCAGAAAGTATTTTCTCGAATCTCGATCAAAAGTACTTCTTACATTATCAAAGTAATCAGGAATTGATCATTATCAAGATAATTAAGTAATTAGGAAATTAACCATGTAGCTGATTGGGGATGGAAAGGTCTAGTTAATGCAAAAGGGAATATCGATCATCATGATGAATATGTAATACATGCATATGCATACCAAGGAAAGCTAGCTCTAATTATGACTCTTCAAAACTTTCAAGAAGACATCATGTTATCCATAGTCAGTTTTCTGACAGTTTCAGATTATTCTTAAAAGTTTTCATAGTCGATATGATGCTATGTCTTTTTTTTTTTTTGTTTTCTGAATTTTTTAGGAAAATCTTACATATGATTCCTTTACCATTTTCATCGATAATTGATATCGGAAGAATTGTTTCTAATAAGAGTTTCGGTTTCCGGTTACAGAAGCAACTAAGGCGGCAAAGAGAAATGATCATAATGTTGTAGACCCGCTTTACTGCCAACAGAATCACCACCTCAATTATATGAGATTGATAAGTAAAAATGCATTACGAAGTCAAGGATTTGGAACACATTATACTGAGGGGCTCGCTCTCAGGAACAATTCTACAACGCAAGCAAGCTGGTTCGTGAGATGATCTTGTTCATTGGTTTTATTTTCCATCATTAGCTAAATTGTTTGTTCCTACAAATCGTTTTTAACAACAAATTAGTACTTAAAAGAAGTGTAAAATGGTTGAAAATTTTGGTAGTAGAATATTAGAAATAGTCAAATCTAGCGGCGGAAGAGGAGTTAATAAAATTTGACTTACGGTTGCCATAATTACTGTTGCCTCAAAACACACAGACACACCATATCTGTTTTATACTTTTTCACTGTGTTTCCTTTCCTTTGTTGGCGAGGACACACAAATTTCCCCAATCTACGTACAATGTCATATTTGAGTAGGGTGGACATCTCTTCCTCCTAACCACAAGAACTCAACGGGCCTATATTGTATTCCAAAAATGTGGAGAATTTGCTTCAAACATAACATCATGTTAACATGATTCTAATTATAACCTTGGGAAGAGTTACAATTTTACGTTTCTTTCTGCAGGAAAGAAAATGGGAATATGTGGATCGGAAAGCGAGTGAATCATCAACCTGAGGTAACAGGTAAAGGAATAGAGCAGCAGAGACCAAATTCTTACATTATCTTCAAGGACCTGCTCAAAAGCTGCAATAACCAGCGGGTCAATTTCTCCCTTAGACACATACAAATACATGACATTTATACTTAAGAGGTCTAAAAGATTCTAAGCTTGTTCTTTGTGTTAAACCTTTCAGGAGGGCAATGAGCAAGAAAAAGTAACACCAAAAGTTGCTAGTTGTAGCAGCTATTGTCACAGATTAGAAGACTTAGGTGACGAGAGTAGAGGAAGAGTAGCTGATGGCACAACAACTTCTCTAACACGAGGGTCGAAAGCTTTCCGTCCATTGTTAAAGCTGAGCAAAGCTGATCAATCCTCAGATGTGAATGACGTCTCTGTTGACCTCACTCTTGCTTAAAAGGCATGCGCATTTATGGTACAAACAGTTTGGAACTTCCTAACGTTGCTCAGAGTTATTTTGGTATTTTATTGTTTACTTGCAAAAATATTTATTAGGTTTTTCATTTACTAGCAAAGAATCTTAACAACTTTAATCTGCCAAAAACTAAAAGACAAGTCGTATATGTAGGCATCTTTTCCAACTCAATAAGTATGTCAGAGGTTCCTATATCCGTACAACAATGAGAAACCATAAATTACAGTGATAATAATGCATATAATTAAATTAACTACCAAATACTTATGTAGTTTTGATAGCAAATTTTGTTTTAAAAATGGCCACGTTTACCTACAGTAGCTGCGGGCCTGCAGCTAGAAACACAAATTTTCAGAGACCTCAATTAAAACAATACTGATGAAAATATATATATATATATATGTGAAGAGGAGGATCACAGTGACTAATTAAGGGAAATTAGTCACAGAGCTGAGAGCTGCGTAGGACATTTTCAGTCTCGAACTCTCAATTCAAATATGCCGACACGGCACCGGGTGATATTAGTATACTCTTGTCTTGGTGACAGGATCAAAGGCTGAAAGTTTTACGTGTCTCCTTCCCCAGTAGCCTTTTGCTATGATCAATATTGAATAATAGCTAATTTTTAGTCTGGTTGATTAAATGCATATTATATGTGATATCATTACTTTTCGAATTTTCAGATTTGGAAATGGTGTTCAAAATGCAAGAAAATTAACCAACAGCTCTGCTGGATATTCAACTTCGGATCCGGAACCTGATTGGAGTCTGCTCATTCCCAGTACACTAATTAATCAAAGTGTCGGTAGCTAGCTTCTATTTTGTTGTATGCAATTAAAGACCAGGAAGCGTTTTTCATCAGCCTTACCTATTTTATGTAGGCTATTAAACCCTGAAAAGTACTCTAATGAGTAAAAATAGTGTAAATCACATTGTCCATCATCTGCTGTAACAACCTTAATGTGTAGCAGTTTGATGTTTCGTATCAAAAATGATTTTTTAAGGTGATCATTATTTATCTATCACTCGTTGATAAAACAATGAACAAAAGATGGCCAAGAATTAAAGCGTTAGGTGAAGGAATTTAAATGCTAGTTTTTGGTGAATGGACATCTCTGCTTGCTATATATGCTATATAGGTTCAAACACAAATCCAGCTTTAGGCTGGTTGATCATCAACATGGGAGATTGCATAAAGCACCAATGCCCAGTGGGTCACATTTTCATCAGTAGTAGCTGGATCCATTAACTGTCCATGCACGGATTGTAGACGATAGGACGTGAAACTGTAAAATATAATTAAACAACTGTTCTATATCCCTCATTTTCAATTCTCTAGCATCTATATATTCTCTTATGCTTAACTCAACTTCTGTACACACATTATCTCTATCGTTATCTCGATGATGACAGCAATGAGGGTTTTCTTTTTGGTGCTTCTTGGTGCACTTTTTTGCGCCATTGATGCTAGGAAGCTTATAAGCAAAGGGGGTGTCAGTGACGAGAAAACTTTCTTCTATAATATGCCTGGTTATAATGCAGGTGGACTTGGTGGTTATTGGTTTGGAGGCGGAGGTGCTGGTTTAGGTGGTGGAGCAGGACTTGGTGGAAATGGAGGAGGAGGTCTAGGTGGTGGTGGTGGAGGAGGAGGAGGATTTGGGGGCGGTGGAGGGGGTGGTTCAGGTTTCGGGGAAGGAGCAGGAGGTGGGTTTGGGTCTG
>JANLJB010030951.1:13865-38484 GCA_026212285.1 Bursera cuneata | reverse complement strand
AATAATAATATTTAATTTAAACGGATATTTAACGATTTTGGGTCGATTCTAGTGATGGGTCTGTAGGTTTGGACCAAGAGGATACCCACTTATCTAAAACCGTCCCATTGGGTTCTATTTCTACGAATCCGTGGAACTAATATCATTCCTATTTTTGATTTTATTACATCATTTAATATTCATCTCTAACTAATAAAAAAAGTCAGATCATTTGGTGATCAGTCACATCTCTCCATCATATTCTTATTAATTTAAGAGTTGCAAATTCAGTTTTCCAAATTTGTTTGAATTAAAAGTTATGATATAGGAGATTTGGATTTTGGATTATGTGATTCCGTTCATTCATTACCAATGGCTAATCAGCAGTTATGTTTTATATTTAGAAAAAGAACAAAAATGGAAATATTATGATCTGAACCATCCAAAAGTGACCTTACCTTTTCTTTTGGGGAAAAAGAAAAATTAATTTGATTTCACCAACCTGTAATAGATCGGTTACCTTAATTTACAAGCAATATTGGACAAGAAATTTCCACGTACCCACTAAAATTGACAAATTGCTTCCTTCGGAAATGGTTCATGTTTTTGCATGTGCATTACCAGGAAATCAAATAATCGGGAATTTTGAGTAACATACAGAGCCGCTAAAAAAGTAACATATATATGATTCTTTGATAAAAATTTTTGTGAAAAAAAGAATGTTAAAATAGTAACATATACATGCAAGTGAATCGCCTTTTCCCTTCTTTCACATCTACATAAATTTCCAGCATTGCTCAGACCGTGGGATCGCCTCGATAAGCCTGTGGAGTGGATGGACGTATGCGGGTTGGTGGAGTGCCTGCAACCTTCGAGGATCATTATTAAGTTAGTTGTCCCCGGAAGAAAAAATCAGATGAGCAGAAGATTCTTACTCATTCATACGATATATGTGGTATATAGGAGCTCAATGGGGAAGAAGAGAAGGCCGGCCTAGCATGCGAGAGAAGAGCGAGTCGGAATAGCCAAGGAGATTGCCTGAGAAACAGAAAGGGGCTTCTAGCCTTAAGTTTCCATTTACCAGAAACCTCTTGCAAGGCGCAGGCAAATCATCCTTGGCTACCAGACGATACTCTTATCTTCATGTAAGACCTCTCTTCCGTTAATTAATAAGCATCATGGAATTGCGTATCTGATAGTGAGATAATTTGTTGGTGAAGAAGAGAAGGTCTAAAAATGAGAGGCAAGAGCTTGTCTAGATTGCCAAGGTGTGACTGCCTGCTGCCGCCATCAAGGGTTTTGATTAATCAATGTTTTGAAACCTCTTGGAAGGATCAGGCATGTTATCCTTGGGTACCAAACACACTCTTATCTTCATGTTAGACCTCCCTTCCTCTTAAGTTATTCATGCATCTACCCATGGGATGCAAATGCTACGTTCTCAAGAGTCTATTTATAGACGATGAAAGAAAATAGAGATCGGATATTATATCATTGTCAATTTCTCATCAATTTGCCATGCCTGATCATCATTCACATGAACATAAGCGCGGAATATATTCTCTTAATTAGATGCATTGACCCATGCCTTGCCTGCAACTTAACTTTTCATCGCTTTCCATGTGTAGAGACAATTAATTTCCCCTCTAAGAAGGAAAGCCCTCTCAAAGGTTTTGGTTCAGCAAAGTGGCAAACTGTTCACCAGGCATATCCACTAGGCAATTTGCGTCTGACCTTTAGCACCTCCAGAGGGTGTAAAGGCACTAAGAGACTAATTCAAGTAATGCCTTGGTTGGTGAGGTTTCGCTTTCAATGAGTAATAATCCTGCAAACTCTCTACACAAGTCTAGGAATTCATGTATATCTACTCAGAGTTTTACAGCAATCTAATTAAATTTTTGCAGCCAGCCCCACTACTAGTATGGCTATCTCTCGCTCACCCGAAAGAATCAGGCTTGTCCTCTCAGTATTCCGGCTCCATTCATTTACAAGCCAAACTCGACACAGCTCGCAAGCTAATGAAAGGAAGCTCAGCTAGATGACTAGTTCATATACACACTTTCTTATCATGCTAATGTACTCAGTACCCATCTTCTTGACACTACTTTATACCTTCACATATGGGCTTCTCTGACCTTTTTCTCTTTTCTAATAAATTCCCTGACTTTTCTATATCCTTTGACATTATATGATTTTGACCTCACATAAAGGAAATAATAGAATTGAAGAATTACCAGATCAAGAAATCAACAATAAGTGCATCAGGACGCATTATATGTGGGAAGGGTTTAATTAGTTGCTCAGATGTCCATTTAATCTCCCTCACTCTCTCCTGCACCTCCTCAAATTTTCTCTTCTCAGGCACATGATTCTAGTGGCAAGCATCAATCCATTCAAGATGCTCTCCATACACACTGAAGAAAGACAATGCCTCTTTGGGACTAAACAAAGGTTCTATATATATATATATATATATATATATTATGTTAATTAATATAAGAAACTTAACTTAAAATTTTGAACCTTATAATCAAGATTTCAAGAAATATAGCTTCGTACAAGGGTAGTAACTTTAATGTTGCTAACAACTGGAGTACCATGCTTATTTAATGATAATTCTACAATTATTAGGTACATGTAATGTCTATTAATGCAATATATATCTCTTTCTTCATGATCTAAAATTTCGGACAACTTTTTTAAGTTTTCGGATATCAAATCTCATATACTTATTGATTTTATCTTCATTAGTCAAACACGCACTGTAAGCAAAATTAAACAATCTTCCAAAAAAAAAAAAAAAAAAAAAAAAANTTCAAAAAAAAAAAAAAAAAAAAAAACACACTGAATGAACTAGTCCTTAACTAGATCCAGAAGTTTCGTACTTACTGATCTCATAAACTAAATTGAAAAATGTGGCAAAACCCATCATTTGATCATACAAATATAAGACAAATTAAAAACAGTTTGAAAGTTCAATAATTTTTAAAGCTTACTGGGATAAATAAAAAAAATAAAAAAAGACCAATACGATATTGATTGATTATAGATTAGAAATCAATGTAGATGGATTATGAAATTTTGAAAGTTTTTATTAGGTTAGGCTGTCCAGTAGTTCAGTGTGAGTGTCAAACGGGGTCCAATATTAATAATGATGTAACAAACCCTCCCTCTATCAGGGTCCAGCCTTGACCAAAAAGAAAAGTCAAACTTGAAGCCCAATTATTAGGCAAGAAAAGAAAGACGCACGTGCATTTTATTGCCAACTCAGCAAGGATCGGCGATATCTGTCCGGTGTGGATCCCACCTTTCAGGATATCTGTAACACGTGTGCATCTCAATCGACGTTTTATCATGTACAGTTCCTAGGGTGCTTTCGTTACGTACGAAATTGCTAGTAATCACTCATCAAGGTGCCATGTACTTGCTCTTCTTTCACTTTCACATGCTCAGATTTTGTTTCTTTGACGTTTATATCATTCAATAACTTATCTTCCAAGCATCTTTTTTCTTGCTTTCTGAACTTAATTGTTTCCGGGTTCTGTTCTTCTAGATATCTTTTTTTTTTTTTTTTTTTTTTTTTTTTTTTTTTTTGCACTTTCAACGGGAATGGAAGCTAACGCTTAACTGTGTTTTTGGTTATGGCGGATAGCAGTTTTGGATCAGAATCAGGAAGCTTTATGTTGGTTTCTTGCGAGTTTTGTAACTCTAAGCCTGCAGTTGTGTACTGTAGGGCTGACTCGGCCAAGCTCTGTTTGTTCTGTGACCAGCACGTGCACACAGCGAATGATCTCTCGCTCAATCACCTCCGTTCACAAATCTGTAATAGTTGCAGGGCTGAACCGGTTTCGGTTCGTTGCTGCACTGAAAATCTCATGCTTTGTCAAGACTGTGACTGGGACAAACACAGGAATTGTGGGTCGTCTCTGCACGAGCGCTGTCCAGTTGAAGGATTCTCTGGCTGTCCTTCATTGATTGAGCTGGCTTCGGTGTTCGGATTCGATTCGAATGCTAAGAATTTAGATGATACGAGTTCTGAATCTGGTTTTTATGAGCAAAAAATGTTGAATATGGAAGATCTTATGGTCCCGAAACAGAGTTGCTCTGTTTTGATCAGATGTGAGAAGTACAAGCAGGATGTGTGCAAGCAAATGGCGGAGATGTGCCAGAGGGATTTGGACAGATTGAACGGAGATGGAGGTGAATTGGAGCTGGAGACACCGCCGAGTAGATGTGGCCAACAGGGGAATATGGAGAGTATTGGAGTGAAAAATGTGGATGAGGAAGAGTTGCTTAACGAGCAAACGTCATTTACATCTTTGTTAATGTTTCCTTCTAATTTGGACGTGGGAGACTTTGACTGTTTTGTTGCTGAAGGTGATCTTATGTGGGATTTTAATCCTGCATATCAAGCAGCTCAGGTATTAATTTAAAATGATAGACTGTTAACTTAGCATCACATATTCTCTACTTGCTTGCGCTTTTCTGTTATGTGTACTGCAAGGATTTAGGTTTAGGGTTCTATGAAATAAAATTTAGTATGGAACTTAGCTTAAGTATAATTAGAAAGGTCTTCTTCTTTCAGATAAACATATATACTAATTCAGAAGCATACGTTTATTTTGGGGTTTCATGTGTTGGGAAAGATGAACATTTGCCCTAGG
Source organism: Bursera cuneata (assembly GCA_026212285.1). NCBI lineage: Eukaryota > Viridiplantae > Streptophyta > Magnoliopsida > Sapindales > Burseraceae > Bursera > Bursera cuneata. Next base: position 33,841 of record JANLJB010030951.1, on the reverse strand, counting down.
AATCCCTGTGAGAAGTTTAGATGTTATTGGATGTGCATTTTATAATTAGTGCAGGATTTCCTCCAAAAAATTTGTTTTTTTCTGTATAATGGGATGTGGACCATTGTTTTTATTGTATTTTTCACTTTTTGCTTTTATTAGTTGCCACTTCCTTGTTATGATGCATTGCTGCCTCCATGTTCGACTCCATTGCACAGTTGCATGCACTATCGTAGATAAAAAAATTGCTCATTTCTGTTCCTGTTTGGTTAATCAAATTCTAGAAAGAAACCCTGAATTTGCAACTTGGTTTGTTATGAAAGAAACAGGCATTTAAACCATGGTTGGAATTATCTGAAGAAGCATAATCTTTTGTTCTTTGTTTGAATGCATTTGGCACAACACACTGATAATGAGCTTGAACCTGACACGTAAAATTTCCAGAATCTATCCGATCAATCATTGTCAAGCAACACACCAACAACAGAAGAAAGCAACAATACTACGCCAATAATAGGACTGCCATCAGAATTCAGACCTGTTGAATCCAAAACGTGGGATACCAATAGCCTTGTCCAGGTCATGCATTACTCTTTTCTGGCTTCCAGTGAGACTGCAACGGACGCAAATCCCAAGACTGACATGGAACTGCTAGCACAGAACAGAGGCAATGCCATGTTACGCTACAGGGAGAAGAAGAAATATAGAAGGCATAATATGTTCTTCCATTTGTTCTTTTTGTTATATCTTTTAGCTTGTCTCATTTTTTTTCCTTTCAATATATCTACTTTAATATCCATTTCTGGTTGCTTTCTTGTAAACTTTTGACAGATATGATAAGCATATCCGTTATGAGTCAAGGAAGGCCAGGGCTGATACTAGAAAGCGGGTGAAAGGTCGGTTTGTGAAGGCAAATGAAACTCCTCCTATTGAAATGTAGAAGTCGGATGTTTAAGATGGCGTGCTGACCTTCTGCTCGTTTTCTCCCGATTCTTTTACTGTCCCTAAAAATCTAAATAAAGAATGTATCGACAACTWTTTAGTTACAAGGGGATGTAAATGTAAAAGCAATAGCAGCTGATCTTAGCTTTGAGCCCTTATTCCTTTTGTTCCCAGCTACCTCTGAGAGTGGTCAAGAGCTTATTGGAATCAGAATAATCTTCATTTGTTTGTCGAGCATTGAGATCGAGCTACCTTGTAAGTGTATATAATATATATATGCATCTGATATATAGTACTTTACTTTACAGTCGATTATAAGAGCATTCTCCAGGGCAAAAATTTCAAATTTTATGCGTTTTGTGCGGATTGAATCTTTCAACCACCACCCTGGACGCTGGGCTGCAAATAATGGAGTTACTCAACAGGCAATAATCTGCTAAAATCGTGCACATAATAAAATGATATCTAACTTTTAGCATTAATGGCAACTGCATTCTTTTTAGAAATTGTATTTGATCTTTTGACAATTCCCAAGAAATCTCGTCATCTAAGCTCCAAGAATTCCTGCATAAAAACGATTATAGTATTCATTCACATACCGTAGCTAAAGAATTTTATAGAGGCTGAGTATCGTTGATCAGTATTGCAGCACAAAATAATGGTGCTGTAAGATGATCTTGATCTAATCAAACAATCGATCACGAGACCATCCAGAGATCCTGCTATAACACATGGAAACACACGTGATATCGATCTCTCGAAAGTATACACTACCCCGAAGAGAAAAGGGTTCACAGATGCTATTCTTAGGAGCTATCTAGATTTAAGCCTGGATCAGGAATGTAAATGCGGCTGATTCATTAGACTCAATCAAAGATTGTTTCCAGTCGAATGCTAGCTTACGGTCACTTTGAGAGATTTTTTATACTATTATAAACGCTTTCAAATATTTAGGATAATTTGCGTAATAATCAAATTTAAAAAGATCCATATCAAGAAATGGCAGATCCACACAGAGGAATTTAGCTTGATAGCTGTGCTCAATCCCAAACCCAAAATCTCAAAACCCCATATCGTAATCTCCGGTTGAATAAACTGTAAAACAGAAAAACTTATCTTGCTGACAGTTGCAGTTGAACAATTGTCTGGTTTTGCCAACTTGGACAACATCGAATATCATGTCTATATGAAGTATGAACCAGCCTGTATCCTGTAGAGGGTAACATGGTGTACCTGGGATGCTGGTTAATTCATTTTCTTGTAAACATATTGCATCTGTGAAGGTGGCAGATTTATGATGAACCCTGGTGGGTTTGAAGGCAGATCCAGAGACAAGAACTGGACTTCGTTTATATATATTTTTATATTAATTGGTCTCTGTGAAGTGTGAACTTCATCCAGTTATATTATAGAATTTATTACCGAAGGCAAACATACAACCGTTTATTTAGGTATGTGCACGTGAAGTGAATTAGGCCTTCAACTAGAAAAATATCCTGCAATACCACTCCGGATCAATAGTTAGTCTGTAAATTACTCACAGATTTGAATTATCATTTATAAGATTCAATAGCACATTTAATTGATAAAAAATATTTTGCATTTATTTCGTAATTTTCAGTTAAAATAAGCATAGATTGGTTTTTGGTCAAAACTTTAAAATACTTTACAAATATTTGTGAATTTAATCGATCATAATCCATATCTGATATGCAACTGCTGGTAGCCCAATACATGTATACTTTGTATGTAGTCGACATGAAATAGTTAATGCATGTGCGTAGACTTGAAGAATTAGATCAAATAGCAGGTCAAGGGCTGAGATTTTATTAAGAAATGTTCGTAAATGGTGCCACCAAACAGATGGCTCCAGTTGTCAACCAAGGCAGCAATTCTGCGCAACGCAAAATGGTCCCTCTCGCACCAAAAAATTACCTTAATTCGAAAATCACCGTGTTCCACTAAACAATTGAGAAGTACCTGACTCGTAATTGAGCATAATCCATGCACGGTTGGGTTAAGCAAAGTAAACTAGTAACAAAACTTGATGGGAAGTTTCAACGAGCTCCTTTTACAACGCGAAGACTTCTTCGACTTCGCCATGTGAAATATGTCTCGGTCACTGAGCTTCCTATTGCAAGATTCTCTCTCCGTAATAGGAGATACATATATATCAGCATTTTCTAAATGCTGCAGTGCACCGAAGAAGCTTCACTTCTCTCTCACAACTCTCTCTCCTCCCTCTTTTGCCAGTAAGTGATTTCAAGATCCTCCAGTTAGCTAATTTTATTTTCTTAAATTTTTATCAGGATTATTCTGGTTGTGGATGTAGTTTGTCAGTTTAAAATTATAGTTTTTTTAATTATTTAATATAAATGATGAATCTACCTGCTCTTGCCACCTGCATTTCAATCTCGTTCAGTCCCAATAAATTCTCTTTTATATTTCATGTATCAACTAGTGCAACTAAATTTCACTTCTTTATTATTATTATTCTGGACCGACTATATATTATGGTCTATCCGTTATCATTTATGCATGCCCATAGGTTAACTAATCACCTTTTGTCAACATTTATGTCTCTTTTTAATGGAAATGAAGTGGAAAGAGTTGGATGAATATTGAGTTTGTGTAGGATGCTCTGCTTGAAACAAGTCCCCAGCAGAAAGGATGGGGTGTGCTTCTTCCGTATACGCTCTGGGGAGGAAGAAGAAGGTGATTATCCCGGAAGTAGCGGTGTTTGTTCCGTCTGTGCGAATCCCTGTACAATCTGATCTCCAAAGGGCACTTAAAGGGCTGATTCCTCGAGAGATTGTTGACAGGTTGGCTTGTCTGAGGAACCAGATTGTGTTTGTGGCTGAGGATACTGGTGATCAGCTTTTACAATCCTGTTATTTCTTATTCTGTTTTGTTTTGTTGGTGATAAAATGTATGTGAAGAACCAAAGAATTGCTATTATATAGTTTCTAAGTTGGCTTGATGGATAATGATATCAAATGGTTCAGAATTTTAGTCGGTAGCTCTGCAACATCTTCTTTAGCAACGTTTCTAGAGTATTTTTTTGACTAAATAGATATTTTTATTCTTGTAGATGGATCTGCTGTTGCAGAATTACGGCGGGCATTGGAGGACTACTTGTCTCTTCTACTTGGGATTACCAAGAAAGGTATTAGAACAAACCTCTCTTCTCACTTCCTCTGTAGCTTTTTTTCTCTTTCTGCAATGAGTAACTTTCATATATTTCAGAACATGGCCTTGAGGACATGGTAGAGTTCAAGTGGAAAAGTTTAGATGGAAGACAAGTAAGAAAGCACAAAAGCCATTTTTAGTTCTTCTTTATTTACCTTTCCTTAGATGGGTAGTCTGCTAATTGGACCTGAAATTTGATAAGCAGGAAATCTGCGTGGCAAACTCCTGGTTTGAATTACTATCTGTTGTTCACATGATGGCTATGCTGACATTATCAGAGGCCAATTCATTGATGATCCCCAAGGACTACTCTGGTTCAGGCGTGAGGGTTGTATCTACAGGTTCATGATTTTATTCACACGGCCTTGTATGAGTATTCTTGAACCATTCATGTATTAAAAATCTTAGCTGATGAAGATGAATGATCATTTCTAACGTTTGCAAATCAGATTGTAAGAGAGATGCTGTCGATTTACTGCTCAAGGCATCAGGATACTTGGACTTCTGTGTCAAGAATGTACTAGCCCGCATACCACCAGATATCAGGAATAGGTTACCTAAAGATTTGCAGGATGGTGTATTGGAAGCTACTTCCATTCAAGCACTAGGCCAGGTATTTAGCCTAAATAAGTTGTAATCTCAATTTAATTTGTCTCTGACATAGATAATGAATTTTTAATGTACGATACTCTACAAGGCAACAAAAATGGCCTTGTCAAATTCGGGGTTGAATTCCTCTTTTATGATGTTATTCGAATTAGTATTATGATTTTAATATTAGCCAAATGTGCTTTCATCCCTTAAATTGCATCAAAACTATAATGCCTAGAAACCAAAAAAATATATATATTTGTTTTCATTTCTGATTAAATGCACAAAAGTTTCTGCGTCAGTGGAAGGTTTTACTTGTGTTTGATCTTCTCACTTAGATCAAGTAATATTTTAGTATGCAGCTAATGGTTGAGCAAGGATGTTATATTCCTGTATGATGTTTAACATCTAGTCTGGTGGGTTTAATAACATATGTAAAAGCTAATTTTTTATGATAATATCAGGGAACTGAAATTCAACTCGGTTTAGCTGTTGAAAGTCAAAAGGCCACTTTATCAGTCAAGAGGAGATTGGCATGTGAGCTGTTAATCTATTATAGTCAGGTGTGTAATTAAATTCTGAATCTTTGTTACAACATAATTTGATGGTTAAGGTGATTCAACATGTAGACATGTAGATTTTAATCAGTTTTCAAGTGAATATAAGAAAACAAGATGTATTTTTGGCTGTTTTCTGTGGAATTTTCTCTCATTAGATTGTTTCTTCTATCTTTGAGCAGGCTTATCAATGGTTGTCCGGATGTGATAATAATCACGGTTATGGAAAGAAGCAGCTTTGGTTCATCAAGTGGAAATTTCTTGAAGCAAAGGTTTTTTTTCTTCATTGCTTCTCTGATTATGACAGTTATGTTGCTGCAAAGATTTGTATATCACATTCTAATCACTCTGAAAAATATCATCAGGCTGCAGCCTACTATTACCATGGTCTTGTCCTTGACAAAGGTAACGAACCTTCTTGCCATGTCAGTGCCGTGAGTTGTTTCCTTGCTGCAGAAGAGCTTCTTGTAGAGAGCAAGAAGGCCTGCTTAAGCTTTTGCCTTGCGGCTCCTATAACCAGGTCGGTTCCTACTTGAGCTTTATTTGACGCATGAAATTTTTGTCTTTGTTATTTATCTTATAGCCCTTTTTTCTCTTTTGTTATGGCAAGATCTCCTCCACTTTGGGGTGCTATGAAACATTTGCATCAGAAAATACCAGAAGTTGCATCAAGGAAGTCTCAAATGTATGGCTACCTCTTAGAAGAAGAGAAGTAAGCATCTTCTACTTATTCTTTTCTGTGTAATTTCGCACAAGATATAAGTGTAGAGTTATGTAACATGATTACTACATTGGTGATGATATAGGGCTCTTCAAGCATTGCCAGACCTTCCAGATTTCCAACTGTCACTAAGACCTGATGACTATGAATTGCCTGAGATGGATCAAGCTTGGAACAGAGATAACTGGGACATGGAGAGCCAGACCCTGAAAGAGCACCTCAAAGATGGTGAAGACGACATTGAAACTGAATAAAACACTTAAATCGCTTTCCTTTTTTATAATTTGTTTTTGTTTCTGTAGTTGAATTATTGATTTTGATATTTGCCAACAGAATTTCTTTACTTTATTATTTGAGCCAATATATTACTGCAGGATAGTTTCGACCTAGGATGTTGAGTTTCTGGAACATGGTTACCCATATGTCTGTAAATGTCTAATTCAGTTACCAGTTATCACTTGTAATGTAGAATTTCTTTTGAAACTTTGAGCATAAAACTTTTAATTTTTTACATGTTCAATGAGCAGAACCTTACGGGATGACTCACATACTGGTACAGGAATTGAATCTACTTAATTTGGATATTTATGTGTCTGTAACTCTTGATACTTTTCTTGTACTTAGTGCAATGAATCAATAATTATATGGTAAATTGCTGAAGTTATCTACCATCAAAAACCGTATTATGCCAAAGCTGGTGTCTATGTAAAAGGTGTAATTCAAAAAACTAAATGTGCATTAAATGATAACTTATAGCCCAAAATGGAAGAGATTTTAAGGCCAATAATGGGTGATTATGCTTAATGACATTTTCAACCAGGAAAAGTTCATGAAGTGAGTGCTATTTTTTGATATTGCTGTGCTGTAAATTCCAAAACGAAGTTTCTACAGAGACTAACAAATGAAAACAAAAGTTGAATGCTGGTGATGGTGATTCAATCAGTTCGAGACACGAGTTTGTTGGCATACATAATTGTAAGTGCCAAGTAGGAGAAGAAAGCCAAGTAAGATAGCACAAGAGATATCATTACTCTGTTGCAAAATCTGCTCACGTTCTCACAAACAGCCATCCACCCTACCTTCTCTTCTCCATATCGGCTCACATATCCGATTGCGGTTGCTGCAGCACATCCAGATATCAGCAGCACCATTATCACCTGCAATACAATTTTATTAATAGAAAGAAAACAAACAATACATTTCCCCATCAGACTCCGGAAACATGCTATGTTTTTGGATATATAGGAACAAAATAATAATTTGCTTACCATGTCATGCAGAAATAGAAAAAAACATTTCCTGGGATGTGATCCTGAACGGCTAAGAATGCAAACAAAGATCAGTGATAGCACAGAGAATGTACATGCTGTTATGTTCACACCAAGCAAGAACCTGAAACAGAAACCAAAAATTATGAAAATTTCTCTTCTGAAAGTCAAGGTTTGTGTCTATTTATTCATTCAAAAGCAAAAAGGAAGAAGTAGCATTTACTACCTACATGCAGATGAGTAACTGTAGCTGGCGACAAAATCGATCCCAAATATCAGGACAGATTGGGTGCTGGTGACCAACACAGAGATTGCAGCCAAGGTGAAAGCAACGGCTAATATTCTGAGCATGGCCTGAGCCATCAAGGAGCTTCTTTGCAGACGACTTGGAGATTTGGCTGCTATCTCTGACGCCATTAGAGACACTTTCGCCAGAGATATAAAAAACAGTTCACAGGGCAAACAAAACTGGGGGTAGCCAGGTGCCCTGATAAATAAGACTCTAAGAAGGTTACTTGAACCTGGGACAAAACCCAGTAAGATGAGAAAATCCAAATTTATTGAGAATCTGAGATTTCAAAAGCCCGGAAAGGAAAAGCAGTAATTATTGTTTTATACTGTAAGTCAATGCAGTCCTGTAACCTAGATTAAAAATATTAATCAAAATAATTAATGATTTGATTAACATTGCTAAAGCCGACCAAGAAATTGAGTTGCGATCTAATTCTCAAGTCATGTGAACTTCTTCTTTCACTGGATCGACACATTTAGACATTTTTCTGGCTTACTGGTAATAATAATACTAACAATAATAATAAGCTTTGCATATTTGGTCAATCAAGCTGTTTTCGATTACTCATAAGACCTCGTACAGACCCATGTCCAAAAACTATCCTGAGGATGAGGAAATGCTAGCTCTTTGTCATATTCAAGAGTGTGTTTAATTGGGTCGATGATGCAAGTGTTTGTGACAAGGCTGAAAACGTTATCAATATCACTTCCAGAGGTTTTAGACTCCCAACTAGAAAAGGAATATATTTGAGGAATGAGAAGATTAACATCAATAATTATATAAAAATTAATTAAAATAAATAAATCTTGGTTGTTAATACCACTCCCTTGGGTGAATTATTGGTGCCGGGTATGAGCTTTCTTAAAAATGTATTTATTATGCCTTCAAGTTTTTTAAATTTATTTTTTTTACCCAACATTTATAAATTTAAAAATAATATTTCTTTAATTAAGTTTCATACTCTTCCCTTGTGTTGATCCAAATCACACATTATATCTCATGATTCTAAAAATCCCACAAATATTCTCTGTCATTAATTAAAGTTAACATATTTCTATTTTAATTCAAATGACTAAAACACCGCTAAAATGTAAGAAAAATCCTTAAAATTAATATAATTTCAATACTACTATATGATGAAACGATGTATTTAATAAATTTTATGTTAGATTTCTCTAAACTATACCCATATATCTTCAATAATTAGAAAATTAATATTATAGTTTATTGTATAGTAGAGTTTGATCCTACATTAAAAATAGGGCATAAAAATCTTCTTAGCAATTTAATTGAGATAATTAGAAGTTCTTTGAAACGATTTTCAATATAAAAAAAATCAGATTATTTGGAAATTCTAGGAATAAATGTGTGCCTAACTAAACTTGGGTGAGGTAAGGAAGTTAATCTTATCTTTATCTATCTTACCAAATGCCAAAGACATAAAACCCGGATGAGAACGGCTCAGTGATAGAAGAAGACATTCTTACGCCACCTAAGTTTCTCCTACTCCTGCACCCAAACACAATTGCAAACCAAGCTATGCTTACCGCGATACCTTCCCGGTCCCTCCATATATCAAATTCGAAAGTTCAAACCTCTCATTGACTGCCGAAAACTTCCTCTAATCCAGCAAGTCGTTTCGTCACAAGTTCTCAGCTTAATTTTTGATTCGTTCACGTTTCTTACATGCATTTTCTTCACAAGTTTTCCATTTCCAAAACTGTCGTCATCATCTTTCGCCACACAATGCGTATAAATCTCTCAACGTTCATCACGTGCTGTCACTTTCTCCTTTGCTATGATGACGATGGCAGCTTCTTTAGCCGGTGTTTTGCCTGCTTTTCTGCCGAGTCGGAGATACGTAGAGGTGAAAACGATGTCGAGTTTGTCGGAGAATGGATGGTTGGAGATGAAGAACGTAGAAGGTGAGAGAAAAAGATTGAAGGATTACTTCGAGGAGTCAAAGGACTTGATCAAATCAGACGGTGGTCCACCTCGCTGGTTCTCACCATTGGAGTGTGGGTCCCGCTCTCACGGCTCTCCACTCCTTCTATTTTTGCCTGGTCAGTCTAATCTATTTGTTTTGTATTCGTTTTCTGTTGCATTGTTCCTAGCGGAACATATTTGAACTTTCAGGCAAAACAGACAGAGCTTTTGAGAATTAACTGACCTGGAATTATTCGTTAACAATGGCTTTACAACTCTATTGAAAATAATATTCATAATTTTGTTTTTGTTCTCAATGTTGAAGGAATCGATGGCGTCGGGCTTGGACTAGTAAAGCATCATCACATTCTTGGAAAGTAAGTAAATACCAAAATTTGATTGCTTTATGGTGTGTTTAGGAGCGTTTTTGGATGCTATCGAAGTAGCTTAGGTGTTATTGGTGGTGTTTAGTTGAAGTGCTTTTTGACACTTCGAAGTGGTTTGCAAAGATGCACTTGATAGGTTCTTTTTTAAAAACACCTTGGATAACAAAAGCGCTCTAAGTTTTGAATAAGTACTTCATTGGTTTTTATCCCGGAAATGCTTTTAATGCTTTCTATAACTAGTCATAACTTTTTAAACTCATATCATCCTCCTTATTCATCACTTCATTGGTATGCTTCCTGATTTATGATATTTTTATGAATGAAGGATTTTTGACATATGGTGCTTGCATATTCCAGTCAAGGATCGAACATCATTTACAGGTCTTTTGATCACAATTGCTCTGTTGTTTCTATCATGCGAAATTGGAATGAAAGACCAATTATCTTTATTGTTGTTATTATTATGAGAAAAAGGAAACCTCAAATTTAAACCGAGATTCTAATTCAGAACCCATATTTCATGTTACCAAATGGAGCAGTAACGTAATCAAGTATTCATATGGTACAGGCCTTGTGAAGCTTGTAGAGAAAACAGTCAGGTCAGAACGTTTGCCAAGTAGACCTATTTATCTTGTTGGAGAATCTCTTGGGGCATGCATTGCGCTAGCTGTTGCGTCTCGTAACCCTACTGTTGATCTTGTACTAATTTTGGCTAACCCAGGTGAAAAATTCATTTTTCTTGAATCATTTCGTCGATTGATTTCCATAGTTTCTTGGAAAGAGAATTTGGTTCGCTGATAGTATACTATGTATTTTGGTGAACCAATCATTTCAACTTTTACAGGGGACTTTTAGAGCTCTCAGTTCTAAGGGCAAATTCTGTGCTTCAATACCAAGTCTCTTAGTTTGTCAGTTTAATATTTGCTTTCAGACCTAATTCATGATCTTTCTCCAGCCACGTCTTTCAGCAAGTCACAGCTGCAACCACTACTACCATTGTTGGAAGTCATGTCTGACCAACTTCATCTTGGCCTACCTTATATACTGAGCTCAATGATAACAGGTTTATCTTGTTCCTCAAATATCCATTTTCCTACTTACTAGTTGCTCAAGATACTTATTAGTTTTTAAGTGGGTCCAGAATGCATCTCTTTAAAATCCTTTTTTCCTGAATATGCCATACCGTTAAGATGCGCATGAGAATATTTTAAGACATGCTTCTTATGAGAACATTTAACATCCTTTAACGTGACTCACTATTGTTTAGGATCACCTTTGGCTTAGAATGTATCTAGAGTAGCTTCTAGCTAGAATTTGTTGTGCTGTAACGTCGGATTTATTATTCGCTTGTTTAATTGAAGTCCTGCAAATCACAGTTGTACTTCCAGGCAGTCACCAACAATCAACTGTTTGAGTTTAGGTTCTTAGGCCCTTCTGTTTAGTTCTTGCATGAAAGAAGTGTAGTGGAGTTAATTTTTAGGTCTACACTATGTATTACCCAAAAGGATAAAGTCAAATGTTTGTCTGGGACACATTCCCTCTCTATGTGTCTCTTTAGGTTTCAGTTTCTAGGAACTTTTATGATATATATACTCATTTTAATTGGGAAGGAATTTTGTACTAATAATCTTCTTTTTATGTATAGGAGGAGTTGAGATTTTGTGGACTTTTTAGTGTTCTTTTAGACATTCATTATATAGAATCAATGTCTCTTCTTAACACTTTTTTTTGTCTTATGGTCTGCTAATCCACATTTGTATTTTCTCCAAAGTTTTTTTTGTTTCTTACTAAAACAAAAAATCTGTTCGAATTTAATGATAAAAGAGGTTCAGCTTAATGCCGGGCCACTATGCCCAACATAATTTCGGACATTTGCAAAGTAAACTTTTTTTATGTTTTGTTTTTAATTTTTTTTTCTTTTTGCCTTTCGTTTTTAAGAAACGATAATAGTGAATAGATATAAAGAAATGCATATTGCATTCTTTTTTAGTCTATTGAAAGATAAGCCCTTGTCTTATCTTTTTCCTTCATTCTTTCGCTTGTCATAATGGATTTTGTTCTAAACATCTAGCCTTTGATCATCCGTCTTTGTTGCTCTTGAATAGTGATTAGCATTTGAAAAAGCTGTTTGCAGATTTTGTGCTTCCTTATTGCCGCTATATTAGGTTTGGAGAGGGATTTTTTAGCACTCAGTTGTTGAGAGTCTATGATTCTTTGTTTTAATAATGGATATCGTGCATTCAAAACATTCAGGCTGCTTTTATTTTGTTTTGCCAAATTAAAGATCTCTTGCATTTGGAGCAAGGAAAATTAAGTCACCACATTAACTTTTTTGACAAGTGATACCAGCACTAGTGTTAATTGCATCTAGGTGACAAATTGTGTTACATACATTTAGGTAATCTTTTGAAAACGGTGACAAATAGCATGTTGATGTCACTTCCTCTGCAACAAACAGTTGGGGATTTATTTCAAGATTTTGCTGCAATCTCATCTTACCTCTCTGTAAGTTTCAACTTTAAAATGTGACGTCATAGGTACGTTTTATGTAATAGCATGCTTGCGTTTCAAAAATTATCTATAAGATGATAAGTCTTGCCCCAAAAAGAATGCTGGAGGTATTTCTCTGCATTTGTCAATAAATCAGACGCTGATACCTGCACTGCTTGCTGTAATTTTCATGGACATGCCAGACATCACTCTCTGCTCAAATATGTCTCCATATGTGGGACCAAATTTTTGAGAAAGAAACAATTATTTAAATTGCAGGTTCTCACAGACATCTTACCACAAAAGACACTAATCTGGAAGCTACAGATGCTTAAAACAGCTTCCTCGTTTGTCAATTCGCACCTTCATGTTGTAGAAGCTCAAACACTGATACTCTGCAGGTCCTTTCTCTTAAAGCATAAATCCATTGTGTTTCAGTAATAGAGAGAATTTTTTTTATGGTAATACTTTTTCCTGCTGAAATTATGCCATTGGATCACTGCCATGAGACCTAGAGATGGCAAAAGGCCGGGCCCGGCCTATTTTGGATAGGCTTGACAGGCCTATGGGCCAGGCCGGGCCAGGCCTTAAAAAAAAAATTAAAAGCCTGAGCTTGGCCTAAGGCCTATACTATTTGGACCAGACTTACCGGGCTTGTTACTGTTTACTATTTTAAAATTTTAAAATAATTTTTAATTTATAAAAATAAAAAAATAAATAAATAATTTAGTTGCTACAGTCCCAGGCCAACCTGCAAGCCTGAAGCCTAGGCCTGAGCCTGGCATGCTGAGGCCAGGCCTGCACTGTAGCATGCAGGCTTGGCATGGCCCACTACCATCTCTACATGAGAAACATTCAGTCTCCTTGCGAAGTTATTGGTTATTCGGATAAATGTAATCCAAACCAAAATTAATTATGCATACCTCTGCTTTCACTTGGACTGGTGGAAGCTGAAATGATAAAGGGAGATGGACCATTTTAGTAACCTAAATTGCATGAGAACACAAAATAAAAAGCGCATATTTATTATGCTGCTTGAGTTCCAGATACAGGAATGATGAATTTTGTTTCTACCAAATGGGTGTCTTACTGTTATAGCTGTTAAGAAATGGTGGTAAGCAATAGTTTGGCCGTCAAATATATGATTTATGAGCTATCACCAGAATGTAAAATTACTATACACAGCATCCTAATCTTCTTTCTAGGTTAGATATGAAACATCCACAAGAAATTTTTCTGATGCAACACATGCTATTTATTCTTGGTGTATTTATATAACCTTTCATTACTTAACCATAAGTGTGATGTTGGAGCATATTTCATGCTTAGTTCAAGATTCTTTCCAAAATTATGGTGTTGTTAAGTTGACTCATGTCTTTTAGTGGAAGAGATCAATTGCTACCTAGTGAAGAGGAAGGTGAAAGACTTCGTAGTGCACTGCCAAAATGTGAGATTCGTCATTTTTGGGAAAATGGTCATTTTCTATTAATGGTAAATGATATCTCTCTCTCTTTTTGTGTGTGTGTTTATGTGCTAGCGTGAACTGAATATTATTGTCATTTTCTTAATAAACATTGACATCTAAAATTCACACTACGAATTTACTTGAAAGAGAGGAATTTATTGGAATTTGGAGAATGGGGCTATATTTACAAGTTGCAATATAAAACCAATGAGGCTGCTGCCTAATTTTGTTAGCTGATGCAAAAAGTGAATTCTTAGTTGGGGAGAAGGAATATGTGAATATGATTATATTCTTTATATTGCATCCAATTCAATATTTCCTATGTAGAGCTATAATCTTTTTAATGTTCGTTTTTCTTTTTTCCAAATATTCTGACTGAATTTTACCTTAGCATTTCTTAACCCACCTTTCCCCAAAAAATGATCGTCTTCTATAATTTTGAAAGGATAACCAATGAGACTCTCAGGAATATGACGAGAATGTTTTACAAATTTAATAGTAATGCAAAATCCTTATTTCTTGCATTTGTTTTCAAGATTTACCAGATATTAAATTCTTTTAGAGCCATTATGTCTCCACCAAATTTAGAAATGACATGATTGTAATATCTGAATTTCCCATGAATTCATGTATTCTATAAGTTTTCTTGTCTATAATTTTGTGATATGTTTTAAATATTTATTTATTTTTATAGATTCTCTCATCTTTCATGCAAAAGGTTGAGTGAACTTTGTATTATATTATAAATTTTGATGTATTTTTATATTTATTTTGTTCATACAGGAAGATGGTGTTGACTTGGTAAGTATCATCAAGAGTGCATATTTCTATCGTCGTGGAAAGTGCCTCAACTATGTATTAGATTACGTGCCATTAACCCCTTCTGAATTTAATAGGATACATGCAATACACAGGTAGGTCGGATTACGCTAGAACTTGACAAATGTAGCTAACCTTTTTAGGAATTACATAGGGTAATGTTATTTAAATATTGACTGTTATCCTATTGTTTTACATTATGTAAAACAATGCTCTGTATAGGAGTGGAAGTTTCACTAGCTATTGGACAGTTATGCTATTGGTTCACATGCTGTAAACAATGCTCTGTATGGGCTTGGAAGTTTCACTAGCTATTTTCATTTTAGTAGTTTTTCTATAAACTGCATTGGAATTGAGAGGAGTTTATTTTGAAAATGATTACCTCAAATTTTGATCTTTTCAGTTTGATCAAGTATGTTACCTCCCCGGTGATGCTCTCCACTTCTGAGAATGGGAAGATTGTGAGGGGATTTGGAGGCATTCCCTCAGAGGGACCAGTCTTGTTAGTTGGCTATCACATGTTACTGGGATTGGAATTAATCCCTATGATCTATCAACTATTTACTGAAAGAAAAATAAGTTTGCGAGGAATAGCACACCCATTTCTGTTTACAAAATTGAGAGATGGAAATTTGCATTATATACCACCATTTGATGGAATCACGACTACAGGTGCAGTTCCTGTTTCAGCAAATAACTTTTATGAACTTCTGTCATCAAAGTCTTATACGCTATTGTATCCGGGAGGCGTACGTGAGGCTCTTCATCGAAAGGTAACATTCTTAATGGTTTCATTAGTTTGATAAACACTTGAAAAATTTAAAACAAATTCAATATTCACTTTCTCCAGTGTTGAAGTCACAATTTAGCATTCAAAGTTTACACAAGTATGAATTCCATCTTTTCTAGTATTCTATTCTTCTTGTAAAGTCATTTCAAAGAATTAATGATTAAAAGATAGCCTAATTCCTTTTCCAAATATGATGGTAAAATATTTGAAGCAGTAGAAGTAAGCACATCCTTTGTTTGAGAATGCTAAATGCATGTTTGAATGTTTGTGTGTATATAAGTGAAATAGTTAATATTATTCAAACTCTTCATACTTTTCAGGGTGAGGAATATAAATTATTTTGGCCAGACCAAACAGAATTTATCAGGATGGCAGCTAGATTTGGAGCCAAAATTATACCATTTGGTGTTGTTGGAGAAGATGATGTTGCTGAGGTAAGCCCAAAAAGGTTTCAGTATTTTATTCTTGTTATTGTTAACCTTGAGAATTATTTGTTTCCATCATCGACCTACATCTTTTGTCCATGTGAGAAGCACTAAGAGTTAATTTTATCTTTTATGGGATAAATGTATCCTGATTTAAGCTACACACTCGTTTGAACAGTATTTTTGAAACTTTAGTTGTGTCCAAGCAATTTAAAGAAGAGCTTCCAGATAAGGTTCGATACTACTTAAAAATGTCCTGTACAGCAGTTCTTCTCCATGCTGTTAAAAGTGCTTACAGGTATATTCTCTTGTAAATTTGTAATTATCTTACTGGTGTCAGACAGAGGTAGACGTTGAGATAGGTTTGCCCTTTAATTTGGGAAATCCATCCACAGTGCTGAATGCATTCAGGCATGAATATGTGTTCTGAAAGTGTATATGTATGCCTCTTGTGTGTTCAAATTGCTAGTGGATGTATATGGCCTAGTTATCCTCCAGTTTAGATTCAATATCAGGTTTTGATTAACTTTCTCAAATGAATAATTGATTATATGTTTATTATTGTTCAGATACTTTTTGACTATGATGATCAAATGAAGATTCCTTATTTGAAGTCTGGAATAAAAGAACAGACAAACGCAGTTGAGAATCTAAGGTACTCTAGTTATCCTTTTCTTCAATCACCTTTACCTCCTTGCTTAGGTCATGTCCATGCTGAGGTCTCTAATTGATTTTATCTTAAACTTTTGATAATAGGGCTGATGGAAATGGAGAGGTTGCCAACCAAGATTTACACTTCCCCATATTTGCGCCAAAATTTCCTGGTCGGTTTTATTACTATTTTGGAAAACCAATTGATACAGAAGGTATGCCATTTGGTGCAACGAATCTCCATTAAGTAATTATATATTTTATGGTTCTAGTTAGCCCAAATCAATTTAAGTTATTTGTATCATTAATCTTACTAATTTCTTTGACTACCAAACAAGAGGTTAGACTTGCCATTCCACATTTTGAATAATGGACCTTCCCTGCCCCACAGAGATGGAGAGATACAATCGAGCAATATAATCCGAACCCCAGATCTTAGTATAGCTGGAAGTAGATTTAAGACTTTTGTACAATAATGAGGGACTTCCAATTAAACAACTGATACTCAATCATCATCTATGACCATGTAATTCATTGATTTTTGAACTTTTATTATGATTTATAGGGAGGATTCAGGAATTAAGAGACAGGGAGAAGTGTCGTGAATTGTACTTGCAAGTTCAGGCTGAGGTTGAGAAGTGCATTGCTTATTTGAAGGAGAAGAGACAAACTGATCCTTATAGGAATATATTGCACCGGATTGCCTACCGTGCCACTCATGGCTTTTCATCAGAAATTCCCACATTTGAACTTTAATTATCCTCTACATTAAGAACTTCCCTTTAGATATAAGAGTGGCTTAATTATCCAATACGCAACATTAGATTTTTTTAAAAAAATATTCAAATGTAGACGATCTGTGATCTTAAGGGGCTTATGGCCTAGCAAAGTAATTATTTTTCCAGTCATTTGTACATGGCTTGAATTGGATTGTCGATAATCTGGAATTGTTGTTTGGTAAACTTTTATCCTTCATTTATTTTGTCAAATTGATTCGTTAATTTAATTGATCTTTGAATTTGTTGTTTACAAGGGCTTTTTGTTCATTAATTACTTCATAAAATTCATTTTTGCTGGAGATTGAATCGTTATATGGATTTCTTTGGTGAGCTTATAACAATCAAAATGAATGCTTCCCACATGAAAACTTAAAGAGAAGAGACGATTAATAGTTTGATTGTAATCAGGCGAAAGCTCACATCTTTTCTCGTCACTCACAGGTACCCGAAAAAGGATAGAAAATGGCTCACCAGGTTTTGTCACAAAAGGCATCAATAGCTTTTAGCAAATGGCAACTTAATTCCTTTATAATATTCCTGGCTTTTTGGGATGTTTATTTCTATATTAGCTCTTTACATAATGCAAATACCCTTTTTCTTAATACTTTCACATTTAACGCTTATTATTATTTTTTAAAAGAACTCTCATAAAGTCTATGCGTACTTAAGAAGCTTTGAGTGTAACGGAGAACAACATTTCTGATTGGTAAATGAGATTCTTTTACATAGTTGCTCATCACAAAAATCCACTTTTACCCTTATATATTAATTTAAAATAAATAAAAACTTAATTTAAATATTTAAAAATAATTTTAAAAATAAAATTAAGAAGATAATCTCAATACAATTTTATCCCAAAATAAATTTTGATAATAATATTTCTGAAACAATTTAAAATTTAACAAAAATTAAAACTCTCACTTAATCAAATTTAATCCAACTAGAATTCAAAAACTCAATCCTCAACATCCATGGAATTAATCTTCTATCGATGACACAAAGATTACACCATCGACTATTCTTCAAAACTTCATTTTTGTGGGACAAAAAAAGCCATGGCAGATCGTAGTTGGGGGTAGCTAACCACTACATTCAAAGTTAAAGCCACCACAAAGAAGAGAAAAAGAGGGAAAAAAAAGTTAAAATAAATAAAATAAAACCCACTGCTAAACCCAAATGTCCATAATCCACCGCCAAATATTCGATTACGTACCATCTGCCACCATTCATCACCACTAGCCCACCACATCTACTCCAACACACGAAAGAAAGAGCATGAGTCATTTGATTTAAGAAAGATAGAACCCAAAATGGGTTTTTATCGATGGAGAGAGAGAGAGATGAACAGGCGGAGGAAGAAAGGATAGCAGTAGTGAAGGTGAGGGGAAGGAGTGAGAAATAAAGAGGAATCGGGTGGCAGTGAGGGAAGAGAGAAAGAGAGAAAGAAGAAGAAAAAAGGCGAGAGAGAGAAACGAATGAAAAAGAAAAGAAAGGTACGAGAATGGATCAGTTATAAAAAATTCTAAATTTAAAGAAAAATAAATATTTACATCTACATAGCCCGACTAGATCACCACTCTTCCCTCACGACTCTTGACAATGTCTTTTGATTCACTGTTCATTGCGAACCAGAAAATGCCTCCACCCACCGACAAGTCGTCACTTCTTTTTTCTCTTCAATATATTAATTTTCTTTTCGTTTAAATATAATATCTCGAAATAAATATTGTACTATTTTATTATTACTGTATCAAATCAGCGTAATATAATCATGTAAATATCTCTCAAGTCAAGACTGCCAACGCGCAACCGCAAATAAAAGAGAGAGCGTGTGTGTTCATCGTTCCCCATGGCGATGGCCGGCACTTGTCTTTTCTCGGCCGGCTTATCGACAGTATTTCGTCGAGACATGACGTCAGCGTCAAGGAAACAAAACCGGAGTTCGATTCTGAAGAAGCGTCTAGCTGCGTCCACGGGGCAGACGTCAAGTGCGAGCGAGACGGTGGGAATCAAAACGACGTCGTTGAGGCGGATGAAGAGTGACGGAGAAGCTGAGAGAATGCAGAGATCAGTTAACGTGGAAGAACCGGGGGAGGTGGACGAAGGTAACAACAGTAACAGAAAGAGCCTGAAAGATTACTTGGATGAGGCAAAAGATATGATCAGATCGGACAGTGGTCCGCCTCGCTGGTTCTCTCCACTAGAGTGTGGGTCCCGCGCTCCTGATTCGCCGCTCCTCCTCTTTTTGCCAGGTTTGTCTTTTTATCCTCCTTAGCTTTTCAACTGTACTTTTTCTATTTTTGAATTATTTGTTTCGAAATGATTGCGTTATAAACTTTATTATTGATTTTCTTATTTTATTGGAAATAAGAGCGGCACTTTTTACTTTTTCCCACTCACGTGGTAACTCGACGCTATTAAATCGTACTGTTTGTATCCAATTTTAGGTGTAAAACCGATGTGATATCAATATACAACTTGAAAATAATATAAATTTATTTAGAGGAATAAAAATATTTTAATAAATAATATCATAATCATTTATCCAATAATTTTGCGTACGGAAAACTATACGGATTAAGATATATAAGTTGTATGGTTAATATTTTTGGTTATTTTAGCAAGGTGTAGTGATTGTATTTTGTATATATATATATATATATATATATATATATATATATATATATTTTAATAATAATAATATAT
>JANLJB010030951.1:0-13843 GCA_026212285.1 Bursera cuneata | reverse complement strand
TTTGTATATATATATATATATATATATATATATATATATATATATATTTTAATAATAATAATATTTAATCTAAACTCTATTTTAAATTTTTATATTCTTTAATGATTATCAAATAGAGATTTGATGATATAATAAATGATGTAATAATATTAAATTATATTATAATTTATAATAGATGATTTTGAGATAAATTTTGAAAAGTTTGTCATTATTTTTTAATTTTTAAATTTACAAGCTTTCTTCTCATTAAAAAATTCGTAATTTGCTCATTTTTAACATGAAATTTTTAGGGATTGATGGTGTTGGACTTGGACTTATAATGCAGCATCAAGGACTTGGACAGTAAGTACTCATCTCTATCAATAACTACAGCACTTCAAAATATTTGGTATGAAGTAGTTAGTTTGTGATTCAAATCGAATTTTTTATATCTTTAAAAAATTAACGCGCAGAATCACTAAAATATTTATTCAGCTAAGGCATTTTAGAAATACAAATTTCAAATTTGCCTTGAAAATGATCCAAAAATGAGAGTACATAGCTTGAGCATTATTTTTTTGTCCTGTAAATTCTGAGTATTGGTTTCCAATTGTGAACCAACTAAACGTCTTTCAGTCTGAAGAATTTATAGGAAAGTTTTTCATTGTATAATGTGATTTCTACTCTCCAATGACCGATTATAAAATTGTTGTTATCTCTTTTTCGGGTTTTCTACCAATGAAGGATTTTTGACATATGGTGCTTACATATTCCAGTTAAGGATCGAACATCCTTTACAGGTATTTTTTCTTTTCTCAGATTCTCTTTTATAATTTGCAAAAATGTTATGAGTTGGATTTCAGTTTATTCTTTTCTTGTCTAATTTATTTCTAACCTCAATTTGTTACTGTTCAGGCCTAGTGAAGCTAATTGAAAGAACTGTTAGGTCGCAGAATAATTGTTTGCCAAATAGACCAGTATATCTTGTTGGAGAATCTCTTGGAGCATGTCTTGCACTAGCTGTTGCAGCCAATAATCCTGATATCGACCTTGTGCTGATTCTGGCTAACCCAGGTAAGAAGTTGCTTTTACTTTCACGTTAATGGGAGTTCTAATTTTGTTAGTCTCATTGATCAATGGATATCCTGGGAGGCCTAACTCTCTATATGCATGTATGATAGTGTAACTGAAGACATTAAAGGTTGTTTGTAATCTTAATTAATGAAAGTCAAAAATCTATCTTCAGTAGTAAAGCTTTGGTCTCCTATTATTGTAGTGTTTTTAGTTGACGATTTCAGGATTTTGGTATTTGTGTTTTGGCTCAAATGAAATTTTAAATACTAGATCTGAATTATAGGATTTGTTCAAGATTTATTCAAGCTATTTGAGTTTGCAGGTATTTTAGATCTTTGAGTATTGAGCAAGATTTGAAAGCATACAGTCATCTTGTTTTCTCCAATTGTAGTGAAATCTTTCTCCATTTTTGGATGTAGGCTTTCAGCTGGATCATGTACTTAATTTTTGTAATTTTTTGATTGTTACTATCATATTGTTCCTCTAACACGAATTTGAATCCATGGATAATTATGACATCACTAAGTTGGTTCTTTATTTTTATGGTGGTTGATTAATTGTCTCTAGTTTAGCAAGTGATTACATGCCTCCAGCAAGAGCATAGTGTCACATCCCTAACCCACATAAACTAGGCTTTTGTAGACGAAAATTTAAATTTATGAATACCTTTTCTTAATTGCATAGAATCTAATTGAAGTTCTTTTTTCAGCTACATCTTTTAGCAAGTCACAGTTGCCACCTCTAATACCTCTATTGAAGCTCATACCAGATCAAGCTGCTCTTAGCCTTCCATATATGCTGAGGTTAATAGAAGGTTTGCTTGTCTGTTCAAGTGTCTATTTTCTGGCTTTGCTCTTAGTTAAGCAATATATTGTTTTCTTTTGGAGGTAAATCGGTAAGCCACTGTTTTAAAGGGAAAAATTACTTGCAAAAAAAAAAAAAAAAGAGGCTCAAATTGAGTCAAGCTGCGCAATGTGATGGCTGATGGCAATTTTTTCAAGTTTCTGAATGAGTGTTTTTCTTTTTGTACTAAGAATGCTAAGAATGCTATAGTGAGCAATATTGTCAAATCACATAAGTTTGTTGCATATGCATTTAGGTGACCCTTTGAGGATGGCTGTGGATAATTTGGTGAAGGGAATTCCTATGCAGCTGACAGTTGGAGAGCTGCCACAGTATCTTGTTACAGTGTCATCTTACCTCTCTGTAAGCTTTTAACGTGGAAAGAGATAGACAAGTGAATTGTGAATAACATGTTACCGTAGGCATTAAATAGTTAGTAACATATTATCTATAAGACTTCAGGAAACAATGTTTTGTTAATATGTGAGGACTTTTTTTATCAACATCTTTTAAGATATTTTCAATCTATATACCTAACTTCAGTTTATAGTTCTGTGATTCAATATTTAGTGATATATTGGAAAATCATATTGAATAGAGAAGAAAGCTAAAGAGCATCTCGGAAACTGTTGGAATTCTTGGATAGATGGCTGTCTTCTGTTGACTGTTTATTCTTCATGCTAACGTTTCGTCATATTTTTTCATCTTCTGCTGTCAGTTTCATGAAAAAGAATTGATTACTTAAGTGGCAGGTGATTGCTGATATATTACCTAAAGAAACACTTCTCTGGAAGCTAGATATGCTTAAATCGGCTTCTGCTTATGTGAATTCACGCCTACATGCCATAGAAGCTCAAACACTAATACTTTCCAGGTCCATAAATCTTTTGCCTCGTCTTTTCAGTTTCAGTAGATGGTAAATCCATATCTTAGGAAATATAATTGGCTTACTGTCAAATTAAAATTTTCTAAAAGAAGGTGAAGCAACTTCCTCACATACGCACCCCGAAAGGAGAAACACCTTTCTGGTATATTTGTAGTAATTGGTGTCCTTGCAGCCTTTCTTATAAAATGAAGTTTCTTTTCATATTGGAGTTACTGCCAAGTTTGATTCAGCGGACATGATAACAAATTTCAGTACACAAGCAGTATGAAACAAATAATAAAGCTTGAGAAACACCTAGCTTAGCAAATAATAAAATGGGAGAAACATATAAGGTTCTGTTGGCAAAATGGCATCTCATGCATTGCCAGGAGGAAATACTTCTTTACTTGAATAGCTTGTTGATAGTAACCTTATGTGTCTGCCATTACAACTGTCTTCTGAGCTTCTTTCAGAAATTCATATTGTGTAACAAACTTCCTTATTTTCACTTGGACAAGAGGAGGGTAAAATCATGAAATGGATGGACTATTTGAGTATTCTAGTTTGTGTTAGTAAAATAACGAGATGCAGGAAAAAGAGAAAAAAGAGTGGAATATGTGAAAGTGATGCAAATATAAGTCTACTTTATAGAATAAATGACAAGATTATGATTGAACCTCTGGCAACCTTCCTCAGTATTACATAATATACCTTATATTGAGTGCAGTTTCCAATGTGACAGTTAGCAGAGGAAATTGATTTAATACAGAGAACTACTGCATAAAAGTTTAGAGTCTTGGCCTTCTACCAAACCTTTATTTCATGCAGTAGACAAAATCAATTGGTCAAGTTGTTATATTGAACTTCTTTAATAAGTTCATAGACTCCATATTTCTAGTATTATCATTGAATCAATTTTTTTCGGTGTAATTTGTGATTCTTCCGTTACAATTTGTTGAAATCATTGTTTGTCTTCTTGACAGTGGAAGGGATCAGTTTTTGCCGAGTCAGGAGGAAGGTGAAAGACTTTGTCATGCACTCTCAAAATGTCAGAGTCGTAGATTCAACGACAGTGGTCATTTTCTCTTCTTGGTAGAATTCGTCCCTTTCTTTCTCTCGCTTTCTTATCCTGTGGGTATGTGCATGCATGCATGTATTCCCATGAGACTGTTTAGAGAAGCTATAATCAGATGTTAGAAAATTACTTCCCATTCTCCTTCACTTATCTCAAGTTTGATGATCTAGTATTTTTGTATTAAGAGTTCAAGGGATATAATAATAAAACATAGATCAACTACCTTGCCTTGCTAAATTGTTATGGTGGATCAGCTTGAAGAAGAATAAAAATACTGGAACTTTTTGATATTTTATGATGCTTTCCCTGCAATATAATATACATAGGGTTCGTGCTTTTTCACTAGAGTATAATCAAAGGGGAAAAAACTAAATTCTTATCTTAGGAGAATGTGAAGTTTGAACGTGGTAAATTCATAACTTGCTTTTAGGAGAGGGGTTGCATGTTTATTGTATCAATTTCCCTTAAAAAGTTGCATTTTATATCTTCGTTTTGATGCATAAGTAGTTCTTCGATGTGTCAATGTGTGGCAGGAAGATGATTTTAATTTGGCAACTATCATTAAGGGTGCCGGTTTTCATCGCCGCGGAAAGTACCTTGACTACATTTCAGATTACATTCCACCAAACCCTTCTGAATTCAAAAAGATATATGAATCAAACAGGTAATTAGGAGTGTACTAGAAAGCTTACACTAACCAAGTTTATTATGCTATAACAACATAAAAAATTATAGATGCCACAGTCAACAAATATAAGTAACCATTAATTTTCAAATTTAATTTTCTTTATTAAATACAATTAGCTTCCATTAAATTGGAATCGGGAAGGTATGTTTTGTGTCATGTTATTTGCTGTGTTAATTATATATTTCAGTGCAGAAATGCTTCAAGTAAAACATGATAGTTTCCTTATCCATCTCATTAACTTGTAATTAATTTTTTGAATATTATCATTGAAATTTAGATGGTTATATGTTGCTACTGCACCTGTAACACTTTCAACCTTAGAGAACGGGAAGATTGTGAGAGGCCTTGCTGGAATTCCTTCTGAGGGGCCAGTCTTACTCATTGGCTATCACATGTTACTAGGACTTGAATTAGCTCCCCTAATCTCCCAATTTATGATTGAAAGAAATATTCTCCTGCGAGGAATAGCACATCCCTTCATGTTTAAGAAATTGAGAGATGGAAAGTTACCTGAGTTATCAGCATATGACTCATTCAGAATAATGGGTGCCGTTCCTGTCTCAGCGACTAATTTCTACAAACTTTTATCTTCAAAATCTCATGTCCTACTCTATCCTGGAGGCATGCGTGAGGCTCTTCATAGGAAGGTAACAGCTCTTTATTGTTAAATTGTTACTTTGATCTCAACTTCTAATTATAGATATGATTGTGCATATTTGCTCTAGTATTAAACGTTCGCTTTCCAGTTTCCTGCTCACATTGCTAAATGCAATAATTCTACAATAATTTGACTTTTCTTTCAGGCATCAAATTTGATTTTGTGAAGGAAATTTTATTTCTATGATGGCTAACTAATTCCATGTGCTTGTCTTACACTTCCTTATGTGTGAAATATGGCTGTTTTACACTTCCTTATGTGTGAAATATGTAAAAGCACAGATACATATTGTTTGAGCAATTTTGGCTGTGCCTACTGCATCGACAAATACTAGCTATTTATATATTGATTTTTCAAGTTTAATGCTTTGTACACTTCTTTTCCTCAAATGAAAACACTAGATATTCTTCTTAAATTTCAAACTGTTACTAGAGTTTTGGTGTACTCAACTCATTATACTTTCCAGGGGGAAGAATACAAGTTGTTCTGGCCAAAACAGTCAGAGTTTGTCAGGATGGCCGCTAGATTTGGGGCCAAAATCATACCTTTTGGTGTTGTTGGAGAAGATGATATTGGTCAAGTAAGCCTGGGAAACAAGTTTCCTTCTTCTGACTACTGTATACTTTAACAATTGTTTATTTTTATCTTATACATAAACTTTTCCTCCATGGATATTTATTGCCTAATTTGGTTTGATTGATATATATTGAAGTAGTACTGACTAAATTTATCATGCGTTGATCCTTCCTTCTTAGCTTATTGTTATCTGTTTACATTTGAATTTTGAGTTTGTCTTATGTGGGGGGACCATGAGTTAAGAAGAAAGGAAGAAGATTTGGGATAAGTCTTATGTGACAAAGAATTATATATTTCAATGTCTCTCACTTGCAGACATATATATCTTTCTTCTTGTAATTGGAGGCCAATACTATCAGAAGTGTCCTAACTCATACCAAAGAAATTGGGACTTGGATACTGTCTTAAGAATTTGATGTCTGTCATTTCGGGGTACTAATACAGGGTATAAATTTCAAATTTTATTGTTCTCAAGCATGTTGGATGTACTTAATCTCCAAGCATTTTGTATGCCCACTTAAGATTGTTTCTCTAACACTATATTTGATTTGATCTCATTCTCTAAAGAATAATTAATTTCATATTAATTGTTGTCAGGTAGTTTTTGATTATGAAGACCTGATGAAGATTCCTTATTTTAGGACTGAAATAAATGAACTAACAAGTGAGGCTATAAACTTGAGGTAATCTGAGTTCTCTTATCTCCGTCTATGTATTTCCTTGCCTTTGTCCTTTTTCTCAATATCTATGCCTTCCAGCATGCCTCCTTTTGAACTTCTTGTGATGTTGTGATAATAGGATTCATGCAAGTGGTGAGGTAGCGAACCAAGATATTCATCTTCCAATAATTATACCTAAAGTTCCAGGCCGGTTTTATTATTACTTTGGAAAACCAATTGAAACAGAAGGTATGGTCGTTGGGTGGCTCTTATTTTTTAATCTATCTGGTCACCTATTTGACAACCATCTAGTTAGAACTAGATCTAAGCCAACATCTATTAACGTTAATTAGGTCATATAATTATTCGTTTAAGATGAAAAGAGTAATTCAGTGTTTAAGATGATGCATCTGGCAGGAACATGAAACAATTCAACATTTTACATTTACATCCACCTAAGACATCCTCAAGATGAAAAGCCCAATTACAACCAGTAATCATGAACATTTATGAACTATCCAATTCACTTTTGGTGGCTAAAATACAACCAGAATTTCAAATCGAATTGTGACAATCATCTTTTCTTCTAATGCTTCTTTATTGTGGGTCAATCCTACACTGATGTACATATATTAAGCATTTATAAATAAGCAAAGAATCGTTGACTTACTTATATTGTTGTAATTATTAGTTTATAGATCTAGAAAATATGAAGCCACTAAAAAATAGCATGGGAAGGGTGTTCAGCATTTAGGTTTTTTAGGGCTAGACCGTGACATATTTTATTCATAGCATCGTTCAAGTTCTGTGTTGCTAGTGCTCATATAGACTAATTAAGCAAAGAATTCCTTTATGCTGAGTTTAGACTTCCAGACGGTTAAATTTAATATGTGCTGTATTAAAGAAGTAATAAACTATTGTAATTTGATTTTTCACAACTTTGATCCTTGGCAAGTTGATTGACTTAAACTATTATCAATGTTGTTTTGAAGGAAGGAAACATGAATTAAGAGACAGGACGAAATGTCATGATTTGTATTTAGAAGTGAAGTCTGAGGTTGAGAAATGCATAAATTATTTGAAGGAGAAGAGAGAAAATGATCCTTATAGGAATTTAATGCCTCGGCTAATTTACCAGGCAACACATGGCTTTACATCAGAAGTTCCAACATTTGAGCCTTGAATTTTTTTCTGCATTTCAAAAGTCAACTTCCTTCTGCATTTTTAGAGAGCTCTGGAACATTCCTGCAATGCAGGTGGCATCATTTTATGGTGAAAATTGCAGAGTAATGTGATGTCTCAATGTTTCTCTCTTGAAGATAGAGAAAGAGTACAGAAATTCTGATTCTTGCTTAGATAGTAAATTTGGTTTGAAGAAAATAAAAGCTAGTTGCAAGATCATGTGGTTAATATTTAGGGACTATGACCATAGTGAGATGTGTGGTGGACAATCGAGTTCTCTGGCAGAGTAGCTAAGATTATCTGGAAGTTCTCTTCAGATGCTTTGAGATCTTATAAAGATTTATAGAACTGTTATTTGGTTAAATGTGTTATTATTTGAAATGAACTATAATGTGCTGGAGAAGCAAGCAAGAAAACGAGTTGTAATTTGAGGGAAGTTGTACTCCTACACAGCTTACCAAATATGCCTGTAAAAGCTCATTTGGGATTATGAAATCGTGACCAATCTCAATAAAATTCTTTAAGTGCCAGTGTTATTCATCTTGTACAGTATTTGTATCGGTTATTTCCGCTTATAAACTAGAACGGAATCCGATTTTAAAGAGAGTAGCAGTGTCCATGGAGAAGATACCAACTGCAAGGACGACAAAAACGACGTCTTCGACGAGTTTTGTGGATAAGAAGTTGAGACGACAAACAAACATAACGCTGGCTGGAAGAGTTTGATAGATTACTTGGATCAGGCAAAAGACATGATGAGATCAGACGGTGGTCCGCCTGGATGGTTCTCTCCTTCTCCGCTCCTCTATTTATTTTTATCTCCCTTAAATTTCTGCTCTGATATAAGCATTATAGTGATAAATTAAGGTATTTTTACATTGATAGACAAGGGCTTGACTGAGCAAAAAGGCCATGATAGGAAGAATGCAATTAGCTAATCATTAGAGTATTTTATGTATCATAATTCATATATAATGTGGCTGATATCCACGTGACTGCCAAATTGAGTTTAAATCAGATAATACCAATCCGAATTTGGAAATGTAACTATCATTAAATTGCAAGTTAGATTATATTTTCTTCTGGTAAAATTTCATATGAGCGCAGAGGAACATAGATATAGATATATATGGTGAGGCACCCACTACAAAACATTTTGAGGAAAATTAAACTTCACTTGATTCCTAATCTGATAAATCATAAATTTTCTGTTACTTCCACATTTTTCTCTTAGTGAGCTCCTCCTTTTCATGCAATTTTAAAGGGGTTGGTGAAGGGTGAAACCAGGCTTCCCACATAAGCTGAAGTAGAAAACCATCTCGGAGCACCAGGGATATTTATCTCACAGCCAAATTCATTGTCAGGATCATACAAAACCAACTCTCCCTCGCCCTTCTCCATCAGGATTTCCCCCTCCTTCACCACAGACAGAGGCTTCAAGAACACGTAGCTCCTCTCCGTATCTATCATATCCGGTCGGATCACAAACAGCTTCGCCCACGACTCCTTCACACCGAACTCCTTCATTGCCCAGATCTCCACGCGTGCAGCTCTCCACATATGATACAACGCAAAGTACCCATTTGTCACGCCCAACTCAATCTGACACTTGGCGCCCTCAGGATCTCTAACATCAGGACGTGCAATCTCCTTGAACTCTTCTTTGTTCATGTCAAAATATATCACCAGCACAGTCATCCCTCGGCCAAACCCTCGAGATGCTTTCCAGATGAAGAATTCATTGTTGAACACTATGGCAGCGCGAGAGCTGATATGGAATGGGATTGCTCCAACTTTCTTCCACTTTCCTGTGCTGAAAGAGTAAACCCTAGCTTCACATTCATAAGAGTCAATGTTCTGAAAAGGTTTGTCATAAAGGTAAACACATCTTATCACCTTGTAATCCTTCTCTGCGTCATGATAACCGAATCCAATTGCGGTGAAACATGTACTCTCAATGGCGGGAATGTCAGACTCTGGAGTCGGAAGCTTGTTGTACACTCCAGTAGAAGGGTTATAAAGATAGATATCTTCATTGCATCGTTGATCAGATATGCAAAGAAGGCCATGGCAGGAGCCTGATACCTCGACTTTATCGAGAGAAAAGGCAAAGGGCACTTTGAGTTTGCGAGCTTTGCTCCATTTTTCATCGTCTACAGCGTGAAGCCTGAAATCTAGCTTCAGGATGAGGTTTGGGTCTTTTTTCATTGCTCTCTGGAGGTGCTTCTTGATGAAGTTTGGAGTGTGAAGCAACGTGTGCATGGATTTGGACACACACTTGAATCGACAAAGAGACTTGACAGGAAGCCTAGCAAAAATATCAGAGATAACATCATTCGGTAAATTTGCTGGGACGCCTTGGAAACTCGAAATATCGATGATTATGGGACCAGCTGGGTGGCTCTCCATTTTGGCTAGTGCTGCTATGTGTTTGGACCAGTAATTTTCAGGCTATGGCTTGTGATAAGTGAGAAAATGAAGAAGGTTTATATAGGCAATGAGTGAGAAGGTGTTGTTTGTGCATTTGTGTATAATTTAGGTTAAATTACAGGTGGATTTGGTGTCTTAAATGTCTGGACTGTTCTATATTGAAAATTAAATGAAGGAAATCTAGGTAGATTTGATTATGGTGAATCTATTATTTAGTGTCATTAATAAGATTTTAGATATAAGCAACTCCAATTCCAGTCTAAACAACTGCTTTGATTTGATTTATGAGACCGGTTTAAAATGAATGATGATATGATATCTTAAGATTTGAAGGTTGTAAACACATATATATTTTATACGGGGACAATATCGAATACTATCCTTGTATTTTAGCTTAATTTCAAACGGAAAATATATTTGATACTTTAATCAATTGCACCTCTGAGGTTTACCCAAAATCATCAACAAGTCTTTTCCGTTAACTGACACAGTAATTTAAAAGAGGAAAATACTATTATGCATCTCTTCTATTACCTTTACTAAGGGACAATATCAACTACCACCCTTATATTTTGGTCTAATTTTAGACAAAAAATATATTTGACACTTTAATCAACTAAACCCCTGAGGTTTATCGAAAATCATCAATACATTTCCGTTAACTGACAGAGTAATAGAAGAGACGAAAAGACTACTATGCCCTTGATTAAGTTTAGCTCAAATACAACACGTTAAACACTCTGTACAAAAATAAAAAATTCCTTTAAAACATAATAAACATAAAAGGGCTTTGAATTACATATATATAAACTTAAAAATTTTGATTTGTCTCTTGATTAAAATTTCAAATTTGAAAGAACAAACTAAAGTCATACACAATATTTGCATTATAAAAATAAAAATCAAATTTGAAATTTCATACACAATAGGCTTATCGAAATTTTTTATTTTTATAACCATAAAATTTCAAATTTGATTTTTTTATAATACAAATGTTATTTATGACTTTAATTTTTTTTTTCAAAATTGAAATTTTAATTAAGGGCAAAATAGAAATTTTTAAGTTTATATGTGTACCTCAAGACCCTTTTATATTTAATATGTTTCAAGGATATTTTCGTATTTTTATAGAGTGTTTAAAATATTATATTTGAGCTATATATAATCAAGGTGTTTTTCTCACTTCTGTTACTCTGTTTGTTAATGAAAAAGGTTTATTGATGATTTTTAGTAAATCTCATGGGTCTAGTTGATTAAAGTGTCAAATATACTTTCTGTTTAAAATTAGGTCAAAACATGAGGGTAGTGTTTGATATTGTTCCCCTTACATAATTAACCTTTTATTTGTCCTTAAAAATTATCCTAGTCTATTTACCAAAATACCCTTTTCTGTTATTCCGTTACTTAACCGAAAATGTTAATTGATGATTTTTAGTAAACCTTAGGGATCTAATTAATTAAAGTGTTAAACATATTTTTCGTCTAAAATTAGGCCAAAACATAATATATTATTTGATATTGTCCCATTTTACATGTATATAAAATTTTCTTACAAGTTATAAAGGGTACTCAGTACTCATTCTTCCTATGTCGCACTCAATTTCAAATTTTACCCTTTGCGGGAAATCCATGAATATGGTAATAGAGTACAATAATTCATATTTTTAACATACATGAATTCATGACCTTCAATTCATTGTTGTTAATATCAATTTAAAAATATTGTAATTATTAATTGAGAGTCTTTCTCTCAATATTTTCATAACTTTAAATTTTGGTTTGTTTTGGAATTAATTTTATTGAAAAAATTATTTTTCTTAATTAAAAATATATAGACTTTTTTTAAAAAATATATATCAATCATAATAATAATTCAAATCAAGAGAGGATTTTGTTCTACGTTCATAGGTTTTATCTTTTGTAAACCATTCTTTTTGTCGTTTATTTCTTTAATTCATATTTTTAATATCAGATTCTCAATAATTCTTAATTTTCTATATTTGTTAATCTATGTTCTTCATAATCAGTAGATCTTTTGTCAACTATATTATTTTTTTTTCTCTTAAATTCATATTTTTCATATTAGATTCTCAATAATTCTTGGTTTTCTATATTTTTCAACTACGTTCATAGTTTTCAAATCTTTTCAACTCTTTTCTTGTCCTTTTTCTCTTTAATTCATATTTTTCATATCGGATTCTTAATGACTCTTGGTTTTCTATTTTTATCAATCTTTGTTCTTCATAGTTTTTAAATCTTTTGTCTAACTCTTTTCTTTATCGTTTTTCTCTTTAATTCATATTTTTCATATCAGATTCTCAATAACTCTTGATTTTCTATTTTTATCAATCTTTGTTCTTCATAGTTTGTAAATCTTTTGTCAACATTTTTTTTTATTGTTTTTCTCTTTAATTCATATTTTTCATTTAAGATTCTCAATAATTCTGCAGAAAATCTGCACCAATAATAATTGAACACATTCATATTTTTCATATCATGTTCTCAATAATTCTTGGTGTTGATGCAGAAAAAATACACCAATAATAATTGAACACATGGAATAGAGAACCTTTTATGAAGTTTGGAATGGTTAAGAAGTAGTAGGTTCAATTTGACTCTTTTTCTCGATATCTCTGAGCTTTCTTTTCACAGGCTAAAGCTATCCGCCACTATAAAAGAAAAGCAATACGAAGGAATGTCGGTTTTTTCACCAACATTGATCTTCTGACGATCAAGTCAGTGAAACCTTTTTAATGAAAGAGTTAATTTAAATTATTATTAAAAAGATAAAAATATCAAAAGAGAAAAAATATATCAAGAGAGAGACACATCTCTTGTTGAAATAGTTTTCATTTTATAGAGCAGTTTACTTATGTGTTGAATCCTAACTTTCAATCTTTAGACATATATCATAATTTTGTAGTATCTTTTGTCATTGTCACCTCACAAAAATAGTTTGACAAGTTTTAGATCTCAACCAATAAGAGTAGTCCTCCTCAGCAAGTAGATGTCACTTGATCCATTTTTTAAGGAAAAATACCTAGACACCTATTTGTCATTGTTCTACTCGAGAACAATGGTGCTTGGTAGACATCTATTTGTCTTTGACCTTGGTGAATTATCTCCTAATAATAAGAAACGTGATTGATACTAAGCTACAATTTGTTTTACTTGAGTCGAATAGATTTTTCGGTACTCTTCAGTTGAGTATAATATATGCCTATTACACTTGGTTTTCTATATTTATCAATCTATGATATTCATAGTTTTAAATCTTTTGTCCACTCTTTTTGTTGTCGTTTTTCTCTTTATTTCATATTTTTAACACCAAATTAATAATTTTTTGTTTTTTTTTTTCTGTTTTCTTCATAGTTTTCAAATCTTTTTTTGTTTTTCTCTTTATTTCATATTCTCAATAATATTTGGTTATTTTATATTTATCAATTCAATTATGAGACGCTCTTCGATAATTTTGATTTTTTTTTTTTTTTACTAAAGCATTCAACTACTTTTATAACTTTTTATCATCTCTTAATACACCCTGATTTTTCTATACCCTGATTTTGGTCTACACTATTTTACATGAAACTGAAAAACTCAATAGAAAAACTCACCACAGAACAGTTTCATGGTTCAACTAAAATTCTAAAATCCCACGAAATATCAGGTGATTACGCTCAAAATTAACCTTCGGTTAAACGGTTGTTGTAGTATAGCTTTAGGTATCGAATCCACATGGAGGAAAATATATCAGCAAAAATGTTTGACAATTAAATAAAAATAAGATTGATTTGTGATGATGATAGACAATAAT
>JANLJB010030950.1:0-36490 GCA_026212285.1 Bursera cuneata | reverse complement strand
CTAGAGTTCCCAGGAGGAGCTGTCAACCCACCTCACACACACCCTCGTTCAGCTGAGCTACTCTTTCTACTGGATGGAACCCTGGAAGTTGGCTTCATTGACACCACAAACAAGCTTTACAGTCAAACACTGCAAGTTGGTGACATGTTTGTGTTTCCAAAGGGATTGGTGCACTTTCAATCCAATGAGGATCCAAAACAGCCCGCAGCCGCGATCTCTGCCTTTGGAAGTGCTAGTGCAGGCACTGTTTCAGTTCCTCTCAGCGTGTTTACTACTGGCATTAATGATACCATCCTGGCCAATGCTTTCAAAACTGATGTTGCAACTATCCAGAAGATCAAGGCTGGTCTTGCACCCAAGCCATAAACTGATTTATGCTCTATTTTTTTTTTTTTTTCTAGTTCTTCTCGTCAATAATGTTGAGCAGCAGAGAGTGGTGAGAGTGGATGTTGGTGTATTAATAAACTATTTAATAATTTGCTGAAAATTTATTTCTATTTATAGCTTAGTTTTGAAATTGGGATGTACTCTGTACTTCAATTGGATCAATCTTCGATATTTTGTTTCTCATCAATTTCATTTACATGTTCATCTGGTTGACATATTGACAAGCTTTTTATTTAAAGTTTTTGACAACCTTTATTGAAAGTCTCCAAATTTTATTAACTCTCATCCAAAACATAGTAGAAGATCTGTCCTCAAAAATTTCAAAATTTCTTTAGTAATAAGCAATTAATATATAGAATTCATTCAAAAAATTAAAACCATAAATTATATTTACACTTTAACTAAACTACATGAATAAACTTATTGTTTTAGAATTTTATTTAAATTTATTTCAATGCAATTTGTTTAAAATTGATAAGGATCTCCTAAGTCGATTTATTTTAATTTATTTCAATGCAGATCTCAAATCAATATTTGATTGAAGAAATTATCAAATGAAAAACAAAACAAAAAAAATTGATAACCAATGGCAACCTAATAGTGCTCATGCAAAAGACCCTGGCAGTGGAGCCTTCACTCACCGGAGAAACTATATATTTATATATGATATAATCGAACCAAAGCTCCCATCCAAGCCTATAAAATAATGACAAGCCCGTTTCTCTCGCTGCTATCAATCCTTCTCTTCCTCCTCATCTTTTCACCAAATGACGAATTTCTCGGATTCACCGAGGCAGGGAAGGGAAGAATCCACATCACCGATGATCTTGACGACGTGATTGATAACGAAGAGGATGAAGCTTGGAAGGAATGGGGCAAGAAAAAGCCATCTGTTCCCGAGGGGTTCGATCCGCCCAAGATCGATTATGAGACAATGAGCGTGGAGCAGATCCAGGAAGAGATGATGAAAAAGCAGTATGCCCCCGTCTTCGGTTTCGTTAAGCTTCACTTGGGAACTCCCCGGACTCCGGTAATTCAATTCGCTTCTACGTCTTGGTCCTTCAATTTGAACTGGGGATTAAACATTTGTTTGCGCTAATTTATAGGATTCGGTAGCTGAGATTTCCAATAGATGGAGGAAAGTTCTGAAGACGGGTAGCATTGACATCAAGTTCATGATTGTTGATGTAAACACCATGATGTTCAACATGGAAAGAGGCCTTGACAGCTTGGAGGTAAAAAATTTACATTATTATATCTCCAATTGCTAAGTGTATATATTATTAATGTTGAATTCTGAATCCATTTTTGCATGAACCCAGTTGAAGGACTTTCTATTGAACCAACCGGAGGTTTATGAGGTTAAAATAGGGGATGCAACCTTTCGAAGGCCTGGAGATCCTCCTTTAGAGCAAGTTGTTGAAAAACTCCGAAAAGAAATGAACAAAGAGAAAGAGGATGATGCTCGAAAGCCCAAAGAAGAACTCTAGATTGGGACTAATATGGATTAATAAGAGATTTTATTTTTATAAGGACAAGAAATGATTATGTTATGAATTTTCTGTTATATAGTTTGTATCTTTTGATGTAACCCATTAAGAACGTGTAACTATATTCAAGCTAGTTTGATTTTTTATATCTTTCTGTACATAAGCAATTTCTCAATTACTTGTTTATCATTTAGAATATATACACATAAAATTATGTAGTTTTCACGAAAGAGAATTCAAATTCATCGAGATAATTTGTTAACACGAAATGGATCCTACTCAATTTTTAAGCGTTACTTATTTAAAAACATAAATTTTTTAACAATAACTTGATTTATGCTCTATTTTTTTTGGTTAATAATGTTGAGCAGCAGATGGTGGTGAAAGTTTATTTCTGTTTATAGCTTAATTTTGAAATTCGGATGCACTCTATACATCAATTGGATCAATATTCTATAATTGGTTTCTCATCGGTTTCAATTACACGTTTATCTGGTCGACATATTGATATGCTTCTTATTTAAAGTTTTTGACAAACTTCACTGAAATTTTGAAAATTTTATTAACCCTCATGCAAAACTTAATGGAAGATCTGTCCAAAAAATTTCAAAATTTCTTTAGTAATAAGCCTTTACATATATAGAAATCATTCACAGAAACTAGAACCATACATTATATTTTACCTATCAACTAAACTACACTATTTTATTTTAATTTATTTCAGTGCAAGTACATCAAAATTGATAATGATCTCATAACTCATAATGGGAGTTTGCTTTTTCTATATAAAAATCATATAAAACTAAAACAATATCAATATATTGTTAATATATACAAAATAAAGAAAACTCACAACTTCAAACTATTGAAAATGATTATGTTATGAATTTACTTTTGGTTATATAGTCTATGTATCTTTTTATGCAACAAATGTTATAGAGAACACTCTAATAATGATGGTGTGAATTGGTTCATGACCACAAGTCACTTGCTAGCTTATTATATCAATCCTAAATATTAAATTAAATTTTGACTAATCACTTAACTCTTTAGGGATGCTAAAAATTTATTTAGATATAATTTAAGCACATACTATCTCATATTTTAAAGAAACCAAATAGAGCTATACATGTATGTGGGACTGAACCTCTAAGTTATAGCGCATTTGGTAAACCAGTACATGAGATCTATTTGCTAGAAGTTTAAGCATGGATAAATGCTCTCTGCCTCTAAAAGAAATTTATTTAGCTCTCATATTTGGCATAAATAAGCCTAAAGTAACCAAAGATTGGGTTAACTATTATTTTTTCATCATCATCACTAGAGCTGAAAACCAAATTAAAAGATAGAAATAAATAATAATTGGGAAAAACAGAGTACTGCCCAGTTCATTCCCTGCAGAAAAAACTAGGTTAAATGAACAGCAACCACGTGTAAGAACAACCAGTCAACCACAACACAGTCCAGACTCGAGATTCAACATTTTGACAGACTAAAGGTCCTCAAAGTCTTAAAATAATAATAAAATCGCAAATTTGCCTAAACAAAAAGGGAAAGTTTCTAAACTAATAATGGACAATAATACCATTCAGAAGACAAAATGCAGTGAGATGATCAAAGAGAAAAAATTTTTCCTATCACTATGGAAATCATTCTCAGAGTCGCTGTACATCGTCCTACTTCACCAATTCTGATTGTTTACTATCCACAAGTGACGTCAAAATGCAGCCTAACACTGTAAATTTTACTTTACTTCATAATGCTCCTAATCACCTACCAGCTAAAATCAACGTGAATAAAACTTTACAAATTGCATGCTACTGCTTCATGTACAGAGTATATATTATGCAAGCCCACTACCGTATCTTTACATGGGAAAGCCATAGTTTTGATAACACATTGAGCCTCCTTGACTGGCAAACTGATTTGGTGGAGGAAATTGATGTAGCGTGGGCGGCTGCTGGTGACCTGGACCTCCAGGAGGAGGAATCCAGTTCTGTTCAACAGGCAGCCCTACTGAGCTCTGGTCAACAGACACCGGTACTGCATTACTATCCACCGTGGTAATGTCATGGATACTTGACCTTTTCCTTTCCTTTTTCACAGAACTCTGGCGAAGGAAATATTTTTGGGCATGACTAGCTACCTGCGTAGGTGTTCTGGTCACCACTACATTCCTGGAAATACTCCTCCAATCACCCTTCCCAAATTTGCTCAGTCCAATTAGAAATAACCTGTTACAGTACCAACTGAAAATCAGCTATGCTTAACATAAGCATAACGAAGGGCAGGCAACGGTTTGACAAACAAGAAAGTAACCCTAACAATATAAGCAATTAGGAAATCCTAACTAGATTTTATGCATTTGCCCCTACTTTAGTTTCTAAAATCTCATAATAAATTCAATCTATACAAGTGAAAAACTCATTTTATTGGCGATTAAACACACAATCCCCGAAATATTTAGAGTGAGCTCAGCAGTGCTTTCGAGTGGTTCCGGGTAAGAAGAACAAAATGCACTTCAAGCGTTTTTCAAGGGACAATTTTTAAGTGCTTTTCTTATTTAAAAATAATTAAAAGAACACGTAGCTTCTCTAAGGAGCACATGAAGTGCCTCGTTAGTCGTAATCTCCAAAAGCACCAGCCAAACACTATAAAATTCAAGTAAAAACTATTCAAAGCACTTTCCATGGCGCAAATATTGGTCCGAGACACAGTAAGCATTTTGACAATAACCGACAACACAACAACACATTTCAACAAAATGTAGCAAACAGAAGGAAATATGACACACATGCTTCCGGGTTTCATAAGAAATTTAACATCCTTACTTAGGATTAGAAAACAAAATAAACAACTTAATATTTCATTCGAAGAAAACAAAAAATAAAAATAAAGCTGAATTTTGCTTCTGGTAAGAAATTAAAAGAAAAGAAAATAATAATATTTTTCATTTCCATTACCTAATAGGCTTTCCTTAGCGAATAAAATAAAATCAAATAAAATCAATAATAAAAAAAAATCAACAGGTTAAACGAAACAACTTACTTATGCTCTTCCTCCGTCCACGGCGTGCCCTTCTTCCTCTCGGCCTCTCCTCCGTGCTTCTGCTTCGACCCAAACGAGATCTGAGCCACAGAGTCCCAATCCGACGACGATTCATCAGCATAACGCGGCAACGCAACTCGACCCGAATCAATCTCACGGACGTCATGAACCAAGACCTCAAAGTGTTCCCTCACATCCCCGGGCGACTTACCGGGAACTTGTTCGGCTATTTTAAGCCACCGATCAGGTTCTTCATCCGGATACATAACCAGAGCCTTCTCGAAAAGCTTGTCCTCGACAAAAGTCCACCGCGTGGAGGAATAAGACTGAGCCGAGTTGTTCTCTTGATACATGAATGAGAGCTAGAGCGAGAAGTTGTTGGTGGTGGGTTCAAAGAACTTGGTTGGCTCTTGGCGATTTCGTTGGCTTGAAGAGTTTGGTGGGAGATTTGATTTTAAGACTGAATTTCGGTTTTTATATCGAGTTTAAAAGGGTTTTCGGAGCTTTGTTTGTTTGTGCAACGCAGACTCCTATTTCCACACGTTTTTACTTTTATTGGACATTTTTTGTTTATTATTTATATTATACCTCCTTTTATTTTATTTTTAATTACTCTATAAAAAAAAACTTTGAATTTTATAAATTTATGATATTCATAAAATAGTAAAAAACAATGAATTCACTATTTTACTTAATTTAATTGGTTGACATTTTATGGACTTTGTCCACAGTTATTTTTACCTTAATTTATTAGGTTAATTGACTAATCAATAATTGTTTTCCTAATGGCAGTTGTGGATATGTGTTGGATGTGAGCTAATGCTATGTTGGATAAATACTTAACTTTATTGATTTCTTCCTAATTAAATAATGCAATGTATGTAGACGAGGCTATCCATGTAATTAAATATGTAGGTTATTCTCTTTCCTAATATGGCTTTTGTGCCTGGAACATTCCTTTATTTTGTTGGACCCTGTAAGACTTACTTGGAGGGAGTTACTTTCCCTTTAATAACTACAACGACAATAATGACTCATACAAACAACCAACCAAATTTCGTTTTTAGTTAATGTTTATTACTTGAGTCGTGTAACACTCGGAGAGTTGTTTGGTGAAATTGTTAGAACTGATACTCTTTGGTTACATTATTAAACTATAAGTGAAGGAGAGCTGGCAAAGACACTCACGTGGCCAGCTGTTAGGGAGAGCCTGCCTTAAGACCAAGTTTTGAAAGGTGGGCAATAAACAAAATGATATTGGAAAGCAAAAACGGAACTCATAATTATGGTTGAATAATGATAATAGGGGGGGAAAGAATAGGATAATAAGGTACAAAACATGAATGGGTTCATAAACCGTCACGAAGCTGCCCTACCCTTTTTGACCTTTCTTATTCAAATAACTGCCTAATCATCATTTATGACTATGAACTTATCCTTAAATAAACATACCCCACAAACGGATAAATTCAAGAATATATAAATATATTGTTAACAATCGTTACGATTTCAATATTGCAAGTTAAAACGACCAATAAACATTTAATAAAAAATGATAGCCACCAGACTTTTATACCAATCCATCAACCGTTGTTTAATAAATGTAAAATACACTATAATTTGATATTGTGTATTTCAATAATAGCTTTTTTAAATTTAAAAAATTCATTAAAATTTAATTTTTAATTTTTGTAATTGATATTTTTAGATACTTGTTGACTGATGAGTTAACTCTCAATTCGAGTGGAGTAAATCATATGGATCAGGTGAGTGAGATGGGAGAAGAAAAGTGCGAGAGACGGTGAGGTGTGAAGCCTGTGAGGTCGGCAACCGCCTGTCGGAGGTTGACGTCTTGTATAGAATGGTGAGCAGCTGTCACTTTATAACTGCCTCTTAAAGCCGCCCCCGACCCGACCATTCCTTCCTTTTCTTCCTTCCATCTCTTTCTAGAAAGTCATAATATGTACTGTTTTTGGAAGTATCGTGACTTAGCAGGTTTTCCATCTGCATGGCTGCTCCACTTTTCGACACGTGTACTCCACTTCGACTTGGATAAGATTAAATTGCCACCTCATTATCGATTTTTTTTTAATACAAAAACACTACTCTTCTTCCTAAAATATTTCTTTAAATTCATAGGATGGGTCAAGCTGTTTAAAGTACAGCCCAAAAGAGTTGTACTTCTTGGAAATGCATCAAATGATTGGTTGACACTTCACCCAACTAAGCATATTATTTATATACTCTTAGATTATTTGATTTCTTTTAGTTGTAATTTAAGAATTATAACAAATAATGTTATCGGAGTAACACAAATTCCTTCCATTATATATTTATCCCATGTATAATGATTAGCTTGTCAAGACCTCCATTATGGTCAATGTCTTCATTCAAGTAAATAAAATCAAGGTTTGAATCTGCTTCAGAAGAAATTGTTATATATATAAAATCAATCACCGATTGTATTCAATTTTGGGTTTTAAGCACTTGGAAAGTCCGTATCAATGAGTTGGATATCGATGTGCTATGAGTTTCAGCCCATGAGGAAGGCTCAGATTGGACTTGCCAGGCTTGACCTTGCTATGCGTGTTTGGTAGCCCATTGGACCGGTCCAATTGCCTTAAACATCAAAACGTCTGTGTTTAATCTCTAGGGCATGGACTTATGGTCTGACAATGTCTTCTATTGATTTGGTTAAAAATCTAAACATAATGTAATGTTTTTTAATCAAAACGTTATATTTAATTTCCAATATAAAAAGTGATTAAGACATTAAGTTGTTATATAATAACTTGCATTTTATTAAATAGGAACGTGTGAAGACCAACGATTTGATAAAATGATAATTAAACACGTTTGATTATGAGTTGTATTTCGTTGTAAAACACGTAATTAGCAATACTTGCTTTGAATAACAACGTAATTAATTATATTATTTTGTAAGTGGAAGCACCAATCTCAAATCATCAGGCCACATGCCATAACACATGGGCTAATCTTGACGACAAATAGTGGGCAAAGAGAATCGCTTTCAATTTTTCAAAGCCACAGAACAGATATCAAGAAAGCACCTGAACTTTCTGAATGTAAAAACTATTAAAATATTTTGGTTTTACGAGACAAACATGAGTCGATGAACTATATATTATAATAGAATTTAATTTCTCTGGCTTGCCTAACATTATTTGACCTTACCTTCAATGCGAGTATCACTCGAACAGGATA
This sequence comes from Bursera cuneata, assembly GCA_026212285.1. NCBI lineage: Eukaryota > Viridiplantae > Streptophyta > Magnoliopsida > Sapindales > Burseraceae > Bursera > Bursera cuneata. The sequence continues at coordinate 28,340 of JANLJB010030950.1, read as the reverse complement.
AAATATCAATAATTATTTTAATTTTTTTCACAAAACCCCATTTGCTTGTGTAGTTTGACCAGGCGACCACCTTTTGCGATTAAGCATAATTAAATAATAATTTGATCTTAATGAAGACCTAATGGAGATGAGCTCTTTACGCCACGTAAATTAGCTTATCAATTTTGTGCGTCAGAAGGCTCAGGCCATATAAAATAGTTTTTCTAATGTAAATATCTCATAATTATAGGCTAATCATACTCCCCAGACCAGGAGATTGAGAGAGAGGAAAGGTCAAAACAATTTGAGAAAATCTTTGAATATTTTTAGGTTAGATTTTATTATTATCTAGTGCAAGTTAATTAATCCCAAGGAGACCATGTGACACGCAATGGCTTTAGAGCAGTTGAAGAAAACATTAGTGTGGCTATGGCTATGGCTAATTGGCTATATCCTCAATAGTTTGCCAAAGATTTGTTCTGGGTTCTTCCCAATTGGAGAGTGACAAGGCGATGAAGCAGGCGGCCATTAGAAATTTCCACCAAAGAAGGAAAGGAGACTTAGGAGAGGGATGACATTGGGGGCCTAAAATAAGGACTATTCATTAGACCCTAAAAAATTAAAAAATCTCTCTCACATCCTATCTAAATATAAAATTAACACAAACACCCTAAAAATTAACTTTCGATGTTACAGTAAAAACTTATAATAAATATATAACATTCTTCTCGTATACTCAAAAATAACAAAATTTATCTCATTAATTATAAAGTAATACAAAGATCATATTTTTTATAATTTTTTAAACTAATTAATAATATAAACATATTATTGATATTTTATTTACTAGAATATTTTAAAATAAATAAAAATATTATAAAAATTAACAAAAAAATATTTTAATTAAATAATATTTATAAATTTAAATAACTTACTAAATAATTTTAATAATTTAAGCAAGTAAATTATTTATTAAAAATTAAATAATTTTAGTAAGTAAAATTATTTAATAATTATTTAAATTTACAAAAATATTAAGTATATTATTATTTTATTTGTAAATTTTTTAATATTTTATATTATTTTATTATTTTAATAAATAAAATATCGATAATACCTTCACAATATTAATTAGTTTCAAGGAATTATAAAAAATAGAAATATTTACGTTATTTTATAATCATTAAGATAAATATTATTATTTTTAAATATATTAGAGAGATATTTATATATTTATCATGAGTTTTTTTTGTAATAATTTTAAGTATAATTAATAAAAATTAAATTTTAAAGTGTCATTATTAATTGGGGAATTAGCAAAAATGGCCATATTGGAGGGGGGTATTTGAAAAATAATCAAGCTTCAATGTTTCTCTCATTCACCTAGCCCTCATATTTATTTCCCTATTTACCCTCACATTTGTTTTTATAAAAAATTACTAACAGTTCGGTACTGTTCATCGACGATTGATACTGTTTACAGTACTGTTCACCGACGATCGATACTGTTCACGGACGTTTCGGATTGTTCATTGTTCATTTGACCATCGATACTGTTCACGGCACTGTTCATTTACGGTTCAGATACTGTTCACGATACTGTTTACTGACAGTTTGGATACTGTTTCACTGTTCATTTTGACGGCCGGTACTGTTCACTGTTCATTTGACGATTCGGGTACTGTTCACAGTACTGTTTATACGGTTCTACACTGTTCACGGTACTGTTCATTGTTCATTTGACGGTTCGGTACTGTTCATTGACGGTTTGGTACTGTTCATGGTATTATTCACTGACGGTTCGGTACTGTTTATTGATGGTCGATACTATTCACGGTACTGTTGTGTAGTTTATTTAATTTTTATAAATAGAGGTGAGGGTAAATAGAAAATATAAGGAAAATATCAATGTTGAGGGCTAGGTGAATGAGAGAAACATGAAGGTTTGATTATTTTTAAAAGACCCCCTCTAATATGATCATTTTTTCTAATTCCCCTTATTAATTTTATATTCAGATAGTAGCAAGTGTTTCCAATTTTTAAATGTCTAGATGGTAATATCCCCTGAAACTTGTATTTACGATTCTGTAGAACCCACGTCTTGACCAAGAGTTAAGAATTTATGGGTTCAATTTTTACTATTATAAAAATATTATTCATAGAAAAAAAAGATTGCTGATTGCTGATGGACTGATAAGACATTTGTGCCCATACTAATTACTATCCTATTGCTATAGCCCATAGCACCCTGACACGGCTCCTCAGAGTACAGAGTCTGAGCTTTTGCTTTCCTCTCCAGACCATTTTACCTGTTTTGGATAAAACTGGCTGAGAGATTATAAAGATCGAAGAACTAACAGCACTGTTGAGAAAAGAGAATAAGCAGTTGAAAGAAAGGGCAACTAAATATAGCTATGCTTTATTTATTCATTCGTCCAAGTATCATCATCAATTAAATTGCTCAATTTTTATTTCGAATTTTATAAAATCTAAATTTGGGTTTGAACCCCAGCTGGTATATGTCAAATCCCACCTACAGCAGCTCACTCTTCTGTCCTTGGAGAGTGCATAGATAGCAGTCACAGCACTAGTAAAAAGCCTAATCACAGGTGTCATGTTTGATATCAACTCACACCAGCAACAGTTGTAGTCGTAGTACTTTACAGTTAATCCAAGCTTATCTTAAGAAAAACCACTTTTTCCACACGTGTCAAAGCAATAACACACGTGTAAGGTCGAGTCTTAATTAGTTGGTTTTGGAGGTTTTTGTATGCCACGTTTGGTCCTTGGATTTCAACAAATAACTCGAGTTTGGTTTGGTTAGTTTTGGACTTTTTCCATCAATGCTCAAATGAATGCCGTTTCAGTTCAGTTCATGTCTTCACTCGAAATGTAACGCTTTGTGACCGCTCTGCCAGGTGGCTTCGCCCTTCGTTTGCTTTCCTTACGTTGCAACTAGGCCACTCCACCGCACTCGTTTTCATTTAGCCCGCATCTCAATGGGTCAACTTCTTTCTTGTTGGCGACATGCTTGTCAAGAGATCATGGACATGAAAAATAGAATAAATTGAGAGTAAAATTAATGGTACATCAATATTGTAAATCATTATAAGGATTATACCATGACATGGATTTTATATTTATTAAGTAGATATACGTTTCAATAAAAATAAATAAAAAATTATGAAATGGTGAGAAATTAATTATACTTTTAAAAATCTCAATATATTTGATAACTTTGTATGCTTTGTTAAAACAAAAAGAAAAAGAAAAGCAAAACGTCTCCAGTGATTTAATGCAGATTACGTGGGGTCATAAAAGCTCCTGCTTTTCCAAATAATTATGTATTATCCTATACTAATATTATAGACTAAAATCCAGAATATACGAACTGAAGCCGAGCATAAGCATAAAGGCTTATCAATACAAAAAGTCAGAATGTATTAGACCGATTAGAAGCCGTTCGTAATCTGAAAAATCTCTTTTCAACCCCAATGGTCTCCTTCTTTTACCAGTGGATCCCAGTATTCACCGTCCATTCACTGTCAGACTCTCTCTTCTCTCTTCTGTCTTTTCTCACTCTATAAATCACACTCATCACTCATCTTCTCTTCACACCCTGCAAGAAGAGGAAAAGGGGAATGGAGACCCATAATTCCTCTTTCTCCAGTTACCGTTCCTATCTTCGAGCTCTGTCTCAGACTCCGGCCCGACTAGCCCGCCGAGCGTTTTCGGTGTCCACTTCCTACGAGGAAATGAGCCGGGTAAGGGCCAGGTCGGGCTCTGACATGCGAAGAACTCTCCGTTGGTACGACCTTGTCGGGTTCGGCATCGGCGGCATGGTGGGTGCCGGCGTTTTCGTCACGACGGGTCGGGCCAGTCGCTTGGATGCCGGTCCGGCTGTCGTGATTTCCTACGCCATTGCTGGCCTTTGCGCCCTCCTCTCCGCCTTCTGCTACACAGAATTCGCCGTCGATATGCCCGTCGCTGGTGGCGCCTTCAGCTACCTACGCGTCACTTTCGGTACCGTTTTACACAAACACATACAAGTAGCTTCCTTTACAAGCTTTCCGTAACGCTCGGCGTTTTGTGTTGAATATGAATAACGTTTTTGCAGGCGAGTTCGCGGCATTTTTAACGGGCGCGAATCTCATTATGGATTACGTCATGTCGAATGCGGCGGTTGCACGAAGCTTCACCTCTTACTTCGGCACCGCAGTGGGCCTCTCCACAACCAAATGGAGATTAACCGTTCATGGACTCCCGAAAGGCTTTAACGAAATCGATTTCGTGGCCGTCGCCGTAGTTTTAATAATAACTTTCATTATCTGTTACAGCACTCGAGAGAGTTCAGTGGTGAACATGATTCTTACGCTGCTGCACGTGCTGTTCATAGCGTTCGTGATAATGATGGGGTTCTGGAGAGGAGATAGTAAGAACTTTACGGAGCCTGCGAACCCCGAAAACCCATCCGGGTTCTTCCCTTATGGAGTTTCGGGTGTGTTCAACGGAGCTGCCATGGTTTATTTGAGTTATATAGGATACGACGCCGTTTCAACCATGGCTGAAGAAGTCCGTAACCCGGTTAAGGATATCCCTATAGGGGTTTCGGGCTCCGTTATCATTGTTACCATTCTGTACTGCTTAATGGCGACTTCAATGTCTATGCTTCTGCCTTATGATATGGTAAGTAAATGAGATTAGAGAAGCCAAGTAAATATCAGGTAAAGTTTTTAAGTTTTAGTAATATTTTTAATGATCGGGTGTGGTGGGGATGACGCAGATCGATGCGGAGGCGCCGTTTTCGGCGGCGTTTAGTGGGAAATCGGACGGCTGGAAGTGGGTTTCGAACGTGATAGGAGTGGGGGCCAGCTTTGGGATTCTGACGTCGCTGTTGGTGGCGATGCTGGGGCAGGCTCGGTACATGTGCGTAATCGGACGGTCGAGCGTGGTCCCTGGCTGGTTCGCTAGGGTCCACGCGAGGACATCTACGCCTGTCAACGCCTCCGCTTTTCTTGGTACGTTTTGTTATGATCTTCGGCCTTCAGCTCACGCGATGTGCGTGTGCGATTAATTAATTAATTATTTTTTATTGCATTTTAAGATTGGCTTTGCTTGTCATGGAAGTAAGAAAGGATGATGTGATTTGGCGTTAAGCTTCCATTGCAATTTGCAAGTTTTATTTTATTAGGGAATCCCTAAAGTTTCATGCTCTTTTCGAGAATTATTGATGTCAGCATTGTTCATTTTCTGTGTAGATCTAATGATTGATAACGTTACTGGTGCAGTATTTCAACACCACCCTTTTGATTAACTTTGGATGATGGAGATTCTATAGTATTTCTCCATTTCTATTTAGTAGAGTGGGTTCATGCTTTTGATTCGTTTATTATTATTAATCGAATACCCTTTACTCGGTTTCAAATTTACTTGACAAAACCCAACTGTGGGAGAAGTAAATGATAAATTTTCAATGCAGAAATCTACACCATGTCAACGGAAATGTTACAGAGGAAATCTAATATCTTTTGATGAAGTGGAACTTTTTTTTTTTTAATGAAAATTAAAAATTATGAACTAGTCTTTTTATTTTTATTGGTTGTCAATTTGACTACATTGTTGTTGTTGCTATTGAACTTCTTTTAAAAAGCATTGATGCTTTGTATCTATAATGATTTTATATTTTTAGTTCTTAGTGTTAATAGTAAATGTGAATATTATTGTTATGAGTTAAAGTCGTACACTATGATTCCTCTAGCTTTGTTTGGATTCACCTTTGTTCCTTTATGTTCTTGTTATGGGACCATCTACAACATTTTGATTTAGATTGATGTACTGGAGTCTCAGTCACTGTTTTGATTTTCATTTCCATTTTTCATTCAGAAAAAGTTGGTTGATATATATTACACAAGTTGAAGGGATATGCTACTGTATCTGTCTTCAATGAATGTCAAAACATGAGGGTATTATATCACATACATTAACATTTTGTGGTAAGAGAAGTTCATTATGTTTGGGATGACCCGAGTATGAACTTTTTCCTGTTCACTGACAGCTACTAAACTTTGAAACTTTGAGACTAATGCCTGACCTGTCTGTAAAGTACAAAAGAAGGGGATATACTTGGGGGATGTTCTTTGCCCTTTCAAAGTCCATATGGGTTGTTTGCCTAATGGCTTTGTATTTTAGTTTTTTGATTTATTATGTCGTAGACTGGTACTTTACCTGGCTGATAACAACGGTCGAATTGACTTGGAATAAAATTCTTACTACCCATCTAAGGCAATTCAATGGTTATCAACGAATTGGTAACAAGATAGATTCTTTAATTTATGTGTGAAAAACTTTTACAAAGGGATTATGAGTTTTGCTTGAAAAAATTAAGGAAAGAAATCACTCTTTGCCCACAAAAATAGGTGAGCTTTTGCAACTAGGTTAGGCATGTGATCTGAGAAAAAGGATGGGAAAGAGGATGGCACATGGAAAGCATAATGGTTGCTGATTTCAGCACCTTCTTTGTTTAACTTCTCACGGTCTTGATTTTGAAGTTGTAAATATCTAGTTATATGTATTCAAGTGGTCTCTATTGGTCTGACTGCCCTCATTAACGCAAGGATATAGTCCGGTGGGTTGGCACCATCGATTTGAAAATGACCTTTCCTCACAAGGCAACCTGTGAATGTGTTCAATGTTGATAAGGCTGTGATTTGGATGCATTGGGTTCATAGACAGTACTGATAATAAAAGGCTTTCACATCGCTTGTAATTTTATTTTGACTTCTGGTTACGTATCGCTTAAAAAAGATACTTGATTATCTACTTTTCACATTTCTAATATGTATGCATACTTTCTGTTTCAGGAATCTTTACTGCTGCTATTGCTCTTTTCACCGACCTGAATGTCCTGCTTAACCTCGTATCTATTGGTACACTCTTCGTCTTTTACATGGTGGCAAATGCTGTTATTTTTAGACGTTATGTCAAGGTGGGGACGACAAATCCATGGCCTACCCTGTCCTTTCTGTTCTTGTTTTCAGTCACCTCCATCATATTCACCCTCATATGGCATTTTGTCCCACTTTGCAAATCTAAAGCCTTTATGCTCGGATCGTGCACCATAATTGCCATGTCAGTGCTGCAGATTTTTCATTGCATGGTTCCACAAGCTCAAAAACCGGAATTCTGGGGTGTCCCTTTGATGCCATGGATACCATGTATTTCGATCTTCTTGAACATATTTTTGTTGGGGTCACTTGATGGACCATCCTATGTTCGATTCGGATTCTTTTCGGCTTTGGCGGTGCTTGTATATGTCTTCTACAGCGTTCATGCTAGCTTTGATGCCGAAGAAGATGGGTCTTTCGGTCAAAAGCATGGTGATATTCTGAAGGAATCATCAGCAGAAAGTGAGGACCCTAGTCTTAAAGTATAACAGTTTCGTTTGTTACTGCATTTTCTTTTTTTGTATTAATTTCCTTCCTACTCTTTTTTTTTTTCCTATTGTCGACGATAGATATGTAGGGAAAAAAAAAGTTGGATTGCAAAAGCAAAAAGGAATAGAATAGAATAGACTTCTGCAAATCTTTCTCCTTTTTTTTGGAGAAACAGCAAGGTGTATAGTTGGTCTATATGTAGGCTTATGTGATGGTCTGATCCCTTTTCTGTATGTGGTCAATTGATACATCAACTGCTCTGAAGTTGAGATTTAGACCTTTGACCTTAATGGAAGAAAGCATCAAAGTAAAAGCATATTGATTTCGTCTTGTGCTTGCTTAGCATTTTAATGTATCCTCGTATTTGATTTCTAAATGATTCTCAGGAAAAATGCTTAGATGTAGCCTGTAGGGCTTGGTTTGGGAGTGTGAGGTTGTTTATTTTTCTTTATTATTTCTTTTTTTAAAATTATTTTTAATTTAACTAAATAAATAAGATTGTGGGGAAATAAAATCAGAATCTGAAAAATCACAGCAAGTGCAAGACATGCTTATCTCTGTGTCTTTGTGGATATGACATAATAAACCTGTGGACAAATTATAATGGGCCAACGTGTCTGTTTCCTGTTTTCTTTTTATCTTAATTGAATCCATCTTTTATTATTATAACTTTTTTTTTTTTCCTTTTTATCATTTGTATTTTATGGAAGATTATTGGCATCTTCTAATACGTAGTGCCACCAGTCGTATCTCTTACTCTCTTGGACCATGCAAAATAAGACCAAAAAACGATTAAAAAAATGAGAGGAATTTTGACCCAAGTTTTTTAATGGATAGCCTATCATTCAGTCAAATTATTACTTGACATGGGATTTTAAAAAAGAAAAATCAGATCAAATTTTCAAAATTTTTAGAACAATTTGCTCTAATATAGTATTTGATACTATCTTATCCGAATACAACCCTAAAGTTTTTGTTTCTAAAATCACTTAGAATAATTTTAATCGACTCAGTTGAACTTCTTTGCAATTTGATCAAGCAACTAATTGCGGAAGGGATCCATGCAATAAAATAAAGTTGAAAGTAACAAAGGAATCAAATGTAGACAATAGTTGAGCAATGTGACTAGGCAGCTTGATTTCCTCATCAACATTTATATCCAATAAACCATAGAGATGATTTCCCACCAACTAAAAGATAAGGAATGATTGGCTACAGGATATCTGTCTATTTATTTTATTTTTTGGTCAATTTAATAGATAGATTTTATGCTCCATATGAGCATCTTGGAAAAATCAAGATTCAAGTGATTTGGATGCCCCTCAAGTGGAGTTGCCATTGGTGGTTTCCACCTCTTTGATTCTATGCCAATTAAGATAATAAAGACCAAACCACAAATAAGTCAATTATACTAAATTAATAACGTTATTGACATATGATAATTATGTTATTTTATCAGTAATTAAAATGCATTTATAGTTAATGAGATTTATCTTAAAAATGCTTTGTTTTTAATCAAGTATTTCAAGTTATGCATTGCTCTTACTTGATCAATAATTGCACCAAAAGTTGACCTTAGCCTTAGAGAAAATGAAATTTTTTTGTTTGATTTTGTGTACTATCTTAATGGAGAAAACAAGGCTAGTGGTTGTACTATTGAAATGGAAGGTGGCCTACACACGGGCCATGGCCTTGCAACCATCCAAGTCCCAACCACAAAAAGAGAAGTGATGAAATCAAATGTTTGCCCACCACAACTTGCAGTACCTCTGGCTTATTCGGTGACATATATCTCTGAAAAGTGCATTCCAAAAAGGGTTGAATGAAATAAAATTTTAGATATCTCTTCTTTGGCCCTTTGCTCCAAACCAACTTTCTGTTAAGATATGTCTATCATTTGACGGGACTTCCCATTCTTTCTTTCAAAGCTATCAAACCAATTTCAAACTAGGGTTTTCCAATCTTACTAGCCTTCCCATTCTTTCCATCACAAATTTCAAGCAAATAAATGCCAACCCAAATTCAGTAAATCAACATATACATATTAATAAATAATACTATAATTACAAACTCACATAAATTTTATATAGGCTGATAGGTGACTGGCGTAGCATTCATAAGTGTCCATCAACTTGTGAAGAATGCATTTCAAAATTTTTTAAACTCATTTAGAATGGTATTTTTGACCTTGAAATTGAATATATTTAGACAATAAAAGAAAACATAAAATTTGTTAGAAATCAAAACAACATCTAAGTTTGATTATCACTTCTAATTCTCTAAACGGGAAAAAGTAAAAAGAAAAACAATAATAATAATTTGATGAATGGAGAAAGTTTCACTTTCAACTGAGGTAAAGAGGGCTGAGAACGAACAAACAATGATAGAGAGGGGATATAGAGGGCTTGTCCTCAAGCTGTCACAAAGCAAATTTAAAAGGGTCCACGGCATTTGTAGGTTAGTGGCAATCAAGAGGGTTTTGGGTGAGTTATGGTCCCTCTGTGCTTCTCCACTTGGATAACCCATCTCAGCTCTGATAGAATGTGTCTCAACTCTTTCATATGCATGTCCTTGTCAAATCGTACCATAAATCTTCAAAATAGTGGACTTCCTCGGCTCATTTATGGCACTTTATACCAATCAACCTCTCCCCTTCACACGGTTAGGAACATTCTGATAACCCATGTGAATGATATTCTTTACATTAAGGTTTTCATGTAAATTATATATATCAAAAAGTTTTTGAGTTTGCCAGTTGCTACCACCGCAGCAGATTCCAAATACTACTTAGAAGCAGAGGCGGAGCCAAGATTTGAAAGTCAAGAGGGTTCAGTTCTGGGCTATCTGTGGGAAATAAAATTTAATCAACAAGAAAAAAGTTTGATCGACTTTTCAACATCTAACTTTATGGGAAAAAAGGATAGTGACTTCTGAACATCTACCTACTTTGATGGAAATGCGTTCATAATTAATTAAATTGAGGGTCTTATCGGATGCTTTTCACCTAACAATTTTTGGACGGAGCATTTATTATAATATAATATTGGACTCAATAATATATACTTTTTTTAAAGGTTACTTGGGATGTCTTACAATTTCTAGGAATTTACCATTGTCTTATTTTATTTTTATTTATGATATAAAACATAAACACTATAAATTGATAAATATATTAACATGCTATTTTGATGAGACCAAATTAACAAACTTATGTGATTTATCATATTTGGGATTGAGAGACTTGAAGCCCTTTCAGGCTTGGTTTATATAATAAATTATCAGCTCAGGCTGGGCTTGGCTAGTTCTGGGGCTGGGTTGGGCCTCGATCGCAACCGGTTTCGGATTAACACCCACATATTTTCTGACTACACCTATTTACAATATTTATTAAAGGTTTCAAGTACTAATCTTATTAACATCTTCTAAGATTTTACTAAATAAAGAAGTCCGCTGAATTAATTTCTGAATAATGCTACAAATCTCGTTATACCAAAATTCTCACATTTTTTTTTTCTGAATAAAGAAGTGTTGAATTGATAAACAACAAACACCATTTTTTTTCTTACTTTAATTTTTATCAATAGATTCAACAGAACAAATAATTTTAAAATTTTATCATTTTTTAACTTGAATTTTCAGAAGGCATAAACCAAATTTCTTCATTGTTCTGCCAAATAATAACTTTGCATAAATGTTTGATGTAATAAACTATGTTGTATACAATTGGATTTATAAAATCGACCTTCATGGTACTAAAGGTCTTTCCCAGCAAAGCCGATGCCAAACATGGACCATTAATAGCCCAAGTGACAAGACCGTGTTTGGATGGCCCCAAATGCTTCTCAACTATCGGCTTTACATGCTTTCTTGCAATTATGTGCAAGAGAAAGAGCAACCCTGCAAGGCAAGGCATGCCATGCGAAGATTATTGTTGTTGGTTTAAAAGCTGATACTTTAGCATCAAACATGCTTATTAACATGTACTCCAAATGCGGCCTAGGTAATGAAGCACGCAAGGTTTTCGATCAAATGCCTGAACGATGCATCGTTTCCTGGAACACCATGATTGGCTCATATACCAAGAAGGGTGAAGACCAAGAAGCTCTTGCTCTTTTTATGAGTATGCAAAGAGAAGGTAAGACCCCACTGACTGAATTCACTCTTTCGAGCGTTCTTTGTGCGTGTGCGGCGAAATGTGATGTTTTTGAATGTACGCAGTTGCACGGTTTTGCTATTAAAGCCGCCATAGAGTCGAATGTGTTCGTGGGAACTGCATTGCTTGATGTATACGCTAAGGTTGGATTGATAAAGGAAGCGAACCGAGTTTTCGAGTACATGCCAGAGAGGAATGATGTTACATGGAGTTCTATGGTGGCGGGGTTTGTGCAAAATGAGCTTTATGAGGAGGCTTTGAAGTTGTTTCATAGAGGTCAAGTAATGGGGTTGGAGCAGAACCAGTTTACGATTTCTTCTGTTATTTGTGCTTGTGCCGGTCTGGCATCTTTGATTGAAGGGAGACAAGTACATTCTGTTTTGTGCAAAAGTGGGTTTGGTTCAAATTTATTTGTGGCTTCCTCCCTCATTGACATGTATGCTAAGTGCGGTAGTGTTGGAGATTCTTATATTGTGTTTTCAGACATGGATGAGAAAAATCTTATTTTGTGGAACGTGATGATTTCTGGTTTTGCTAGGCATGCACTTTCAATGGAGGCGATGATTTTATTTGAGAAAATGCAGCAGATGGGTTTATACCCGAATGAATTAACATATACTTCTGTGTTATCTGCATGTAGTCATATCGGTTTGGTTGAAAAAGGGCAGAGCTATTTCGAACTTATGGTGAAACAGCACAAGGTTTCACCGAATGTCCTTCACTACTCATGCATGGTTGATATTCTTGGACGGGCAGGGATGATTCATGAGGCTCATGATATGATAGAGAAGATGCCATTTGATGCTACTGCTTCTATGTGGGGATCGCTTTTAGCCTCTTGCAGGAAGAATGGGAATCTTGAACTGGCCGAGATAGCAGCCAAGCGTTTGTTTGAGATGGAACCTGATAATGCGGGAAACCATGTGTTGTTGTCAAACATATATGCCGCAAATAGTCGGTGGAAGGAAGTTGCAAGGGCCAGGAAACTTCTTAAAGATAGTGAGGCCAAAAAGGAGAGGGGTAAGAGCTGGATTGAAATCAAGAACGAGGTTCATTCATTTATGGTTGGAGACAGAAAACACCCTAGAATTGCTGAGATTTACTCGAAGTTAGAGAAGTTGGTGGAAGGTATGATGAAGCTAGGTTACAAGCCTGGGACTGAGCACGACCTTCATGATGTGGAAGATAGCAGAAAGCAGGAACTTCTGAGACACCACAGTGAGAAGCTAGCTCTGACATTTGGACTGATGTGTTTATGCCCTGGCGCCCCCATCAGGATTATGAAGAACCTCAGAATTTGTGGGGATTGTCACTCTTTTATGAAATTTGCATCAAGCTTTACAGGGAGGGAAATTATTGTTAGAGATATAAACCGGTTTCACCATTTCAGAAAAGGGAGTTGTTCTTGTAGAGAGTTTTGGTGAAATACTAGTTTCCTGCACTCACTTTCTGATCGCATATGGTATAAACCTTAGAAATATATCTGACATCCTTAATCTATCTATATCTGACGCTTACTATTGGTTATATTGTTATATATTCTGAGATAATGTAATATGATAGAATTTTGGGAAAAGTGTCAAAACCCCCCAGGTTTTGATTAATATCAATAACATGCTTGGAGATAAAAATATCATTTGAAAAAAAAGATATTGAAGCATGCATATATACCCTTTTGATAGGTTCAACAAATCTAATGAGTGTTACACAACACATAAAGATTGATAGATATAAAACAGGTTAACCTATTAATTCATCCTTTTTACTTTCTAATATTTAATATGTGTGAAATACGTTAACTTATTAATTTGTAGATGACTAAAACAAAATTTACTATGTTTTAAAACACTCTCCCCAAACTTGGTTATTTTCACAAATTGTGAAATATACTGCGAGATTGCCTTTTTATGCATTTCAAAATTACAAGGTTTCTCGTGTAAAATATCACAGAGTAAATGCCTTCCGCAATAGACAAGTCGTGTTGGTTGTATTATTCTTTAAGGTCGATCCAGCCTAAGTATTGTTGGGCCTAAAATTTTAAAAGCAACCCAGCCCAACTCAAACTCTAGTTCGTAATTACTCTTATCCACGTGGCAAATTTTCAGTAGATCAGTTCATTGAAAACTCGTGCAGATGTCCACACTTGATCATTAAAAAAACCCTACTAAACACTCATCATCTTTATATCTCATATCCCTCCATTCACCTTTGCTTCAGCTGCCGCAGTCTCTCTCCATCTCCGTCTCGGGCTCCTCTTCATCGTTCTTCTTAAAGGTAAGTTTTCTAGTTGTGTTGGGATAATTGGGTTTTGTGGGTTATTGTTATCTCAGATCTAGAAGTATGATTTTCCATTCTTTTGCGTTTTCTGGCAGTGTCTCGTTAACCAAATAGAGGGTACTTGTAGCCTCTTGCAGCTACTCTGCTGTGTCGGCAGTAGTATAACATGAATGCTTGAAATATCTCAGGATTCATTTGATTGCTGAGTAAATAAAAACAAAAAATTTCTGGGTATTGATGATTTCGATGTGTTTGGATTACTTATGTTGAAGTTCTGGTTTTGTTAAGACTGATAATGTTGTGGATCAATATCGGCTTCTAGCATATTTTTATAGAATCGGTAGACAGAAACCATAACTTATGTTACTCTCAGGTCCTGGATAATATTTTATAGGTTTTTTTGAGTTGTGAAAAAAACTCTCTTTAAAGCAAAATGGTTATAAAGTTTGGTTGTGTAATTTTATTAAAAGATTAAGTGCGGTTGTTCAAATTTTCTGTCATGTTAACTATATCCACTTTAATCTGGGTTTCCTGGTTCCTTTCGTTCTACATCTTTTTTATATCTTAAATTGAACATGAGTGTCTGCATTTTCAAGTTATGAGCAATGTAGCTTGTTCATGATCCGGTATCTCTTGGCTTCTTCTCTTTTATATGTTCTTTTATCTCTTAAACTGAGTCTAAATTATTGTATGAAAAGCACCTTCTTTAACTTCTTGCAGCGACAGCTTAATCTCGAAGATGGGTCGTGTTCGTACCAAGACAGTGAAGAAGTCCTCTCGTCAGGTGATTGAGAGGTACTACTCTCGTATGACCTTGGATTTCCACACCAATAAGAAGATCTTGGAGGAGGTTGCCATCATCCCCTCAAAGAGGCTTCGTAACAAGATTGCAGGGTTCTCCACCCATTTGATGAAGCGGATTCAGAAGGGCCCAGTCCGTGGCATCTCACTGAAACTGCAAGAGGAAGAGCGTGAGCGACGCATGGACTTTGTGCCTGATGAGTCTGCTATTAAGACTGAAGAAATTAAGGTTGACAAGGAAACCCTGGAAATGCTTGCTGCTCTTGGCATGTCTGACATGTCTGGGCTTGTTGAAGTTGAACCACAGGCTATGATCGCTCCTCCTTCTTTTGGCCGGGGTGGTGGACCAAGGAGGTACTAAGGTAATCGTTGCTTCAAGGGTCATTCCAGAATGAGAAGTTTAGATGTTTGTTTGATTTGCACTTCTTATGTTTGTTATGGATGATTTCATGACTAGTTTTGTTTATGATTTTGAGATGAAAATTTAGTGGAACTTGGCAAAAGATACTTTAGTTGATCTAATGGATATTTCTTGTCTTATTATATTTTACATTTTTTTGGCCAATGGGCTTGTTGAAGTTACTTCATTTTAATTTGTGGAAAATGTATACTTTGTTAGGGTTGGACTTAGGTTATTCTTATGGTAACGTAGAGTTAGATTTCGTTGTTGAAAGGAGTATGTAGTTGCATATCGTCAACGTTAATAGTGGCAGTAGAGCCACTACATGACCGGTCACTTGCACATATGATTTTCTGATGAATTCCTCAGTTGGGTTGATCTGAATCTTATACAAATTTATATCATAAGACTTTTCAGTTTTTAACCAGAGGGATAAACATTCTCGAATTCACATTTTCAAATTATCGTATCTGGTTTTTTCTTGAATCATCATTAAAATATTTACTTGGTTTCCTGGTTTGCTCGGTAAATAGTGGGTTCTGTTAGTCCCACTGCTAAATTCTGTTACGGTGGTTAATTAAAGTAAATGCATTTAAATCGAGAGGACTAAGGAATCGTTTCATCTATACATCCAGTAAATCTTATTTATTTATTCATATAAAGGCATCCTTTTTATTGAAGGCACAGATTCACCTTCCCTATTTGGCACACCCCCTATGTGGATCAACTTTTTGAGAAGAAGTGTTAGCCCTAGTTTTAAAAACTCCAAAATTGGAGAAGAAAGCCATTAACGCGGATAAAGGTTTATAAACCGGCCGACAATCCTAATTTGCATTGGTTCCAGCTTTAAACAGTGAAATAACATTGTTCTCACCAGCTGATGCCGATATGTTAAAGTTTTTTTATAACATGTAGATGGTTGGATTGCTCAAATAAAGGTGATACTCAAGACTATCAAACGGGAATTTAATAAGTTTTAACACAAATTGGTGAGTTGTTAACAGTTAAGGATTAAGTTTTAATGGTAGACTTTGGTTTTAAGCACATGTTTCACGATACTAGTAAATTATCAAGATAGATAATTAAAATCTGGAAGTACTTTCTGTATGTAAACCAATTATTAAATTTTTAAAGAAGTCAGTCAAAATTAATAAATAGATCTCTAAAAACATTTAAAAAATAAAAAGCGGTTAAAAAGAGGTTTGAGCCCATTTTACCAACCTTGTTTAGGCCCAACGAAGAAGAAAAATTTGACCCATTTTAACGGCATCTATAAATGCCAAAGTTTTCAAAAGCGAATTCTAGCGATAGCAGTAAGCAGTAGCAGATAGTTATGGATAACATTACATCACTCTCTACCTCACACTTTCCCTTCACTGGCATCCACCACCCCGCCACCACCACCACCTCCTCCTCCACCAACACTTCCCTCTCTTTCTCCCTCAAACCACCACCACCATCCCAACCCCCAGAACCACCGAACAACTCCTCCAACCTCCGCCGCCCCGGCTTCCTTAAACCAACCTCCAAGAAGACCATCCCCGCCAAATCTAACCCCCTTAAAAACCTCATAAATACCACCCATGTCCCTTCTCCACCCAACAACAACAACCCCCTTTCTCTCTCCAGCAAACTCCGCCTCTCCAGCAAACTCTCTCCACCGCCGCCACCGCCTCCGCCCCCAACTCCACCTCCAACGCAAATCCAACAAGACGAAGTCTCAGATACAGGGCCTCCGGAAGCTGAATTCCGCCAGCAGGGAAAGATTTTCGTGGGAAATTTACCCAATTGGATTAAAAAGCACGAAGTGGCGGAGTTCTTTCGTCAGTTTGGACCCATAAAGAATGTCGTTCTGATAAAAGGGTACAATGACTACGAGAAAAATGTGGGCTTTGGGTTTGTAATATACGGCGGTCCTGTGGCTGAAAAATCGGCAATGAAGGCGGTGGAGTTTGACGGGGTGGAGTTTCACGGGAGAGTGCTGACCGTGAAGCCGGATGATGGGCGACGATTGAAGGCCAAGAAATCAGAACGAGTGCGGTGGGTGGAGGGTGTGGAGGAGGAGGAGTTCAGGTCGAAGTGGCACAAGGAGAGAGATAGGGATATGAAGGAGTTCCGAAAGACGGTGGAGACGCAACCGGAGAATTGGCAGGCGGTTGTTACTGCTTTCGAGAGGATTAAGAAGGTACGAGATTGGCTTTCGAGGGAAATTTTATGATTGAAAATTTTAACATGCCAGTGATTGTTATTATTATTATTATTTTTTTAAAGATTAAATTATGTGTTTGGGATTTCTATGCTTTTAAGTTTAATTGACGGTGAAAAGAGGTAGTATTATATATAGTGTAAATTGGTTTTTTTTGTTGGTTTGTTTCATTATGTTTGCACTAAACACTCTTTTTAAGCTCAATAATTTGGATTTTTGTGTTGTTGTGTATGAAAACTGAATTTGATAGTGCAAAGAAAGTGCCTTGTTTTGGTTTATAGGGAAAATGCGAGACATGATAGTCTGGGATAATATGATGTTTCTCCATCAAGTTTTTGAATTAAAATTTGCATGAAGTTTAATAATTCTATTAAGTTCATAATGTTGACATTATTTATCTTTCATTTTGGGTGTTAAAAGCCTTCAAGAAGAGAGTTTGGTTTGATGGTGAACTATTATGGAAGGCGAGGGGACATGCATCGAGCTCGTCAAACTTTTGAGAGCATGCGAGCAAGGGGGATAGAGCCAAACTCACATGTCTACACAAAGTAATAACTTCTTATAATACATAATGTATCTTAGACTTGATGAAAATACATGTGAATCAACCTAATTCTGTTTCTTGAGCCTGGAGCTAATATGCCCTTTTTTAAGCCCTCCAGATGGAAACACTCTTTGGGTAAATATCTTGGGGGGACAATATTTAAGATGGTGATCCTTGTAATGATTTTTAGCAGAGAATGAGTCACACTTATCTGGGAAATATGATGGAATGCATTTAGAATTTGTACCTAACTTATGAACTGATTGTGTGTTATATGATTTCTAGTTTAGCTTCTATTTTTTGTCCAATTTTTATATAATTGTTTGTGAATTTTCTTTCAAATATTGTTTGAATATATATAAATAAACCTATGCAAATTTATGTCGCTGCTTTCTTACAGTTTTAGAGGGTATGGTGTAGTAGATGGTTCTTCTTCAAACATTAAAGTAGTTTATTTCATGCAGCCTTATTCACGCTTATGCAGTTGGTAGAGACATGCAAGAAGCATTATTATGTGTTAGGAAAATGAAGGAAGAGGGCATCGAAATGAGTTTGGTGACTTATAGTATTATTGTGGGGGGATTTGCTAAAATTGGCAATGCTGAGTAAGTAAATCACATCATTTTTCTGCAAATACTTTTTCTTTTTCTCTTCTTCTTTCTCTCTTTTACATTTTAATTTAATTTTTTATTTTTTAAGGAAAATGACCTATTACTATAATTAATATGGTCTGCTAATTTATGATTCTGATTTTTGCTGCAATTCCTGCGAAGCTTTTATTTTGATATTTTCGATCTTGGAGACCTGAAATTTTTTCTTATTTAGAATATTAGCAAGGAAAATTTTGCATCTCTACAATCTAATACTATCTTATCTCGATGTGGAAGAGCTGCAGATCACTGGTTTGAGGAGGCCAAAGAGAGGCATGCAACTTTAAATGCAATAATTTATGGGAATATTATATATGCTCATTGGTGAGTGTCAGTAGTTCCGTTTTAAGATGTAATATTTTCTTCTCTTATGCATGTTCAAATTTTATAATTCCGAGGACGTAAGGGGAATAAGTTTGAGATGAGCAACTGACTCTACATTACATCATTTATTGGATATTTAATCTTATCATTTGTTTTGTGGATTTGTAAATGCTTGCCTTTGCTGACAGTTGATGTTAACATAGTGCAATAAATTTCAAAGGATCCTTTTGGATTTAATAAATGAAGAATCTTTTAGCATAAAATTAAATAAAAGAATGAATTTTGTTTATTATTTTTTGTCTTGCTCAGTTTATCACGCTCTTTCGGTTATGTGTCTGGACTTATTTAGTTATTTGTCTCCATTTCCTCTTTCTCAGATTATATTAATGGGAAATATTTATATATGTAAGAATTGTTCATAACCTTGGTGTATATGTTCCCTTTCTATTTAACCTCTGTTTTTCTACCTTTTTCTATTACTTTCAGTCAAACTAACAATATGGATCGAGCTGAAGCATTAGTGAGGGAGATGGAAGAAGAAGGTATAGATGCTCCCATTGACATATATCACACCATGATGGATGGTTATACAATGATTGGAAATGAAGAAAAATGCCTGGTTGTGTTTGATAGACTTAAGGTAAAAGCTCTTTTTAATATTTATGTATTTTGAGGTAATTCATGTATTTCTTGAGATTCTTGAGAAATTATTGTCCTGATACTGCTTTTGCCTTTTTGAGGTGTTTTACTTGTACTGGATTCCTTTTAATTTGCAATTTTTTAGTATCAGTGCAAAGATAGTTAAACTTATAGTAGGTAGCTGAGGTGGTGTATCCCACAGGATTGTAACTATTGTTCAATGGCACTTGTGAATAGCATCGTCACAGTAGCTGATAAAAAGTATCCATGTCTTATGATAAATTATTCTTGCATCAATTATCTTATTACTGCTATGTTTGGACTTGTGATTATATTAGATGGATGAACATCTTACGTATTCTGACTACTTTGTTAACTGTGCCATAGGAATGTGGATTTACTCCATCAGTTATCAGTTATGGATGTCTCATTAATCTTTTCATTAAGGTAAGCCTTCCTGTTTTCACATTTCAGGTTCCACTGAATATCAATAAGGAGTATTTATCTTTCCATTACCACATGCTACCTAGGCCATTGCTATGCCACAGCTTCAAGTGTTAGCGGAAAGATGCTTTTATGTGTCTTATGTTTTGTTTTGTTGTCCCAGTCTCTCTCTCTCTGTCTGTCCTTCCCTGTCAGGAGACAACATTTTTGTAGGACGACCGAGTTGCATTAAAAGTGAATGTGGATGAGGATGAAGACAATAGAGGTTTTTGTATTTTTTAGTTGGATAGAAGGGTAAAACAATAAATAATTCTGAAGGATGACATTTTTGCAATTTTTTTTTCTCTCCCTTTCTAGTTCTACTTTTATTTGTTTTGGTTAGAACATATCTAAGGAGATGGAGATGGAGATGGTGCAGTTGGTGAGTAGAATGTGAATGTTGGCTGAGTTGTTTTGATCTTGTACCACTAATTCAAACGGCTTTATATCAAGGAATGATGAAGCTGAGATGAAGGCTCTCAAGTAATTGATGGTAGTAAACCAGAGTAGGAAGTATAGGCCGGCTATGAATTAAATAGGAATTGTGGAACTAATTTAGTTATAAATCATGTTCTGGATATATTGATTCATTTAATTGAATTGATGCTTTGAATCATATCAATGAAATTAATTCAAATACTTGGAAAATCATAAGGCATGCGAATCTGAAAGAAAAATGAAACAATGCAAAAATTAGTAGGAAACTTAATAATAACAATCTTATCAAAAAACTTAATTTTACAATTTCTCTGTTATGATACATTTTTGAGATGGTAATACTTAATCTATTATTCTGTTAACAGCATTGGTAGAGGGATGGACATTGTATCCTTAGGAGAGTGTCAATTGAGAATTCAGAGAAGAGTTTGTTTGCTTCTAATGGCTACTGTTAATATGAGGTCTGTTTAATTGATGAATCACTGTCACAATATAGCAAGGGCATGAATCCATCTTCCACACAGCAGCTCCTGTGAACTGATGCAATCTTGTTTCCATTGGCCGTATACCTGGTCAAGTCATTGTGAAACGCCAACTCCCCCTCTTTTTTTTTTTTTTTGGTTTTGGGTGGGAATTATAGATCTTCTTCTGGTAAAATTTTCTTTTATCTATGCCGCATCTGCTTTTAAGACTTTCTGATAGTATTTTCATTTTCGTACATTAATTTGAGAAATTGTATGCTTGCTCTTTCAGATTGGAAAGATTTCTAAAGCCTTAGAGGTCAGCAAAACAATGGAATCTGCTGGCATAAAACATAATATGAAGACCTACTCCATGATGATCAATGGATTTTTGAAGTTGAAAGATTGGGCCAATGCATTTGCAGTTTTTGAGGATGTGGTGAAAGATGGCTTGAAGCCTGATGTAGTGCTCTATAATAACATTATTAGAGCATTCTGTGGGATGGGTAACATGGATCGTGCTATTCATATCGTCAAGGAAATGCAGAAGGAAAGGCATAGACCTACATCACGTACATTTATGCCTATCATCCATGGTTTTGCAAGAACTGGAGAAATGAGAAGAGCTTTAGAGATTTTTGATATGATGAGAAGGAGTGGATGCATTCCAACTGTGCATACATTTAATGCCTTGATTCTTGGACTTGTTGAGAAGCGTCAGGTAAGCTGCAATAAACTAAAATTATGGGTACTTTAAATAGCCAGATACAAGATGGCATTTAGACAAGTCCTAGATAAGGAGCATTTATCATTGTTGTGAAGCATGCTATTCTGGGCTATATTTTTTATGGGAGACCGTACAGTTACTTGTAATATGGCTTTTCTTTCTTTTTGGTCAATGTGCCAGGAATTCAATAGAGGCATCGCCATTTTAAAAATTTATCGTTATCACTCTTGGTTTACTTGCTCTTTCTTGGATAATCATATATCAATTTGTTTATTGCAACAAAGAATGAAATTCTATCGCTCAGATAATCATATTTTTTTATCCCCTTCATTACCATGGAAGTATGTGAAATTAGTTTCATAATGTACTTCATTGTGCTGACAGCTTTTGTACTTTCTTTTTCTTGTTCCCAGTTCTTTAAACACACAGAACTTTGTGGAATGAGTTCTTGGTTCTATCAGATTGTTTCCAACCTTAATCTAATTACTAACAAGCTTTCTGTTGGATATAACTGTATTATCTTCAGTGTCACTTGGAGTAACGAGGAAATATATTCTTGCATAATGTGTTTCATGCAGCAGCATCTGATTTGCTGATATTTCCTAATAAATATTATATTAGCTATTAGAAATTCTGTGCTGAAATAATTTTTTGAGAGTTAAATTAATTATTGGGCTGATCATTAGTGAAATGTTAGGGTACTTTTCAATTCAAACTGATGCATTATCAGCTGAAAAGTTTGAAATGGTATTAAATTTTGGCTAAAGATGCTCTTTAGACTTTATTTGAATGCTATTTCCCTTTAGAAAAAATGTTTAGAGATAAGCATTTATTTTCATTCATTTCCTTTCCATCTGGCTTGGAGACCTTTAGATAAAGTAAATTACTATTCATTTTCTTCACAACAGAGGTAATTTCATTAATATTTATATATCATCTCTTGCAGATGGAGAAGGCTGTTGAAATATTGGAGGAGATGACACTGGGAGGCATAAGTCCTAATGAACACACGTACACAACCATCATGCATGGCTATGCATCACTGGGTGATACTGGAAAAGCATTTGAGTATTTTACGAAATTGAGAAATGAGGGTCTGGAGCTTGATGTGTACACCTATGAGGCATTGCTTAAGGCTTGTTGCAAAGCAGGCAGGATGCAAAGTGCTTTAGCAGTCACAAAAGAAATGAGTGCTCAAAAGATTCCTCGAAACACTTTTGTTTATAACATATTAATTGATGGGTATGGATTGTCTATAATCACAAACTATGTAACAATTTAATCAAATCTGACAATCACTCTCCTTTCCATCGTCTCTCTTTCTAACTTTTTTTGGCAGATATTGACTGTTAGAACCCGAAGTTTGTCAATTTTATTTATTTCTATATTTTTCTCACAGACTATGGATTGTATGGTTGGTTACCTCATATGTTTTTGGTGCCTGTCTGTAACCTTTTTACTTTATTTTTTGTTGTGCAGATGGGCTCGAAGGGGTGATGTCTGGGAAGCTGCTGACCTGATGCAACAAATGAAGCAAGAAGGGGTTCAACCTGACATCCATACTTACACATCTTTCATAAATGCTTGTTGCAAGGCTGGAGATATGCAGGTATGGTCCTCCGCCTTTCTGCTTCTAAAGATTTATTTTTATTTGTATGTTTTAGCTTTTCGCATCCATTAGTATGGATGTATCATCTATTCCATTTTAGTTCTTTTAGGTGTGGGAATGGGTTATTTGGTTGTCCAGCTCAATTTTTGTGTTCTTAAAACCTTATTAAACTTGGATAACTTCAAGGATTTTATAAAGGGTTGTATGTATAGATATCAATCAATCCCTATCAACAAGTGAAACAGGTTAGTGGTTTTAACTGGTGGGTTACAAGTTAAATCGGAGATGTAATTATAAGTGTTAGGTCTAATAAAATCTTACATTTTACACGACTTCTAGACTATTGGACTATTGTACTAAGGCGGTTTGGATGGTTGAAATTGCATCTAATACAATAGCATATATGATATTATATTAAATGCCTCAAATCGTTGTCTTTATCAAGACATGGAATGTTATTAATGCAATTAACTTCAATTAGAATAAATTCTATTTTCCAGAGGGCAACAAAGACACTCAAAGAAATGGAAATTATTGGAGTGAAGCCAAATGTTAAAACCTATACCACATTAATTCATGGGTGGGCACGAGCATCTCTCCCAGAGAGGGCTCTGGAGTGCTTTCAAGAGATGAAGTTAGCTGGTTTGAAGCCAGACAAGGCTGTATACCATTGTTTATTGACATCATTACTGTCAAGGGCTACCGTTGCTGAAGCTTATATTTATCCAGGAGTGCTGTCCATTTGTAGAGAGATGATAGAATCTGGTTTAACTGTTGATATGGGGACTGCAGTTCACTGGTCCAGGTGTTTACGCAAGATTGAGAGGACAGGTGGAGAGCTTACAGAAGCCTTACAAAAGACCTTCCCTCCAGATTGGAAGTCATACCATTTGCTTGATTCAAATTCCAGTGCTGACACTGATGGTGAACCTGACGTTATCAATGATGATGACGGCGACGACGACGACATATATTTTGCTGGTGGGACTGATGATAATGACAATGATCATGAAGAAGAGAGAATTGATTTTAAGCAGAGGTTATTGTTTTAAATTGAGGTTACAAACTATTTAGCATTGGGAAGGTTAACACGTCTCATGTTACTACTGCAGAGCCTTGGATATCTGTTCCAAGCTCTGGCCGCAACCTGGCTTTTTGAAGCAGAAAGGTACAAGATATTGAGGTCTTACGATCTTGCGAGCTTTCTACTTTCTAGTCACCTCAATGTTCACAGTTTCTTTGCATAGCTGATGGAGAAGCGGATTATTGAAGGGTTGTTCATCAGTTTGTAGAAAATTGACCCAGTAGGTGCGATTGGTCGTCCATTCCAAGCTCTGGCTGCAATGGCTATTGAAGCTGAGAGGTTCAAGATATTGAGATTTGCAAACTTCCTAGTTACCTCGACATTTGTAGTTTCTTTGCACAAGATAGAACCGATAGAGGAGCTGATTGTTGAAGGGGTGTTAATCATCGAGTAGAGCACCGACCTGGTAGGTATAACATATTCCAGGATCAGAAATCCAGAAGTTTTATTCAAGCACATCCTCTTAATGTCTAATGATGAAATTGTCTAAATGTAGGATCAATGAATTTCTTCCAGGATGATTTTTAATTATGTATGTAAATCATATCCCAACCGTCAAAAAGGTTCCTATCCAATGATGAATAATTTGATAATTTATGTGAAAATTTGTGTTTTGGATGCTTTCATAAGGTTGAAGGGAGATTATCTCTGGAAGAAATTGAACTTTTGACCTTAAAAAGAGTTTAAAAGGCAGAATGTAGTGCTTAGATTTGGTCATCAAACCTAGGGGACTTTGTCCTTGTTCGTTTTTAACGATGCAACAAATAATATGGACTCTTCACCCTTCATTATTTTCTTTTGTGAATGTAAAACCACTGTCTATTAGTAGGTAAAGGTAGCGATAGGTGAACCTAGATGGGTGTTCCGATCTTTTGTTTAATCGAAATCGGTTTATAAAGATTGGTTAATCTATTGATTCATCATAACATTGACAAGTATTTGACATGGGAGAGTCTTAAGAAAGAGGTTAATTATTGTCATCCTATATTTTTTACTTTTAATATCATATAAAATCATTGCCAATTGCCTTACATCAAATCACATCTAATGATATTAATTTATCAATTTAAAATGTATTATAATATATTCAATATATTTTAGAAATTAAGAAAAATGTACTTAAAAAGGGTTTTTAGAAAATTTATGATTTCATTTGAGAATTTATCTAGTCTTTAATTATAATAAGATGAGAAAATCTGAATAGTTGATAAATGCATCTAAGAATGATCTCCTGAATTTATGAGGTAACAGTAAAGAAAAAGAAAATAACATTTTGAGATTGATGTTTAAATGAGAGTCATTTTATATTATCGATAAAGACAAAAGTAAAAAGTAAAAGATAAAGAAAAGCCTGCTTTCATAACTACAACGGTTACATGAGGTTTGAGTCTTTTGTCTTTATGCATTTTCCATATTTAAGAAAATTTCCAGATTTCCCTCGACACGTACACCCGCTGCCAGTTTTCCAGCCCATCTTTTTCCATGCTTTCAATGCTCTTATTTATTGTAAATTATTCACTTTTTATGATTTTCTTTTTCAAATTTACAAATGCTTTTAGATTTTGTTTTTAGAGAAAATTATAATTAGATATTATTTTTATATAAATTTATATCCATTTTCTTAAACTTTGATACAATATTCTACAATTTTTGAATAAAAAATATACTTTTTAAAGTAAAATAATTATTAGAATAGTGAGAATATATTATTTTTAATATGTCTTTATGACACACGTTAAAACTATTATTATTTTAATTTTAAGTCTAATGTAATCGTATTATTATTAAAAAGATAGTATACTTGAAAACTGTGTTCTCTCTTGTTTTTGTCTTTTTTTTTATTTTTATTGCTTATTATTTCCTTATAAATGAGTAGGGCTTAACACTAACAAACTTAGTTCTTCATATTATGGCTTCACAAAATCCTCACAAATCAAAACATAATGAAGAGTGTATTAGTGAAAATGGAGTTGGTAACGATCTTATAGAAAAAAGATCAGAAGGGTTTAAAGATACTGATTTAAGTATCGAACAGCTTCGTCGAGAATTTCATCGATCTTTGGATCTCAATCATCCGATTCTTAGTTCTACTTCAATAGAATTAAATAATCTTTATGATATGTGCTATGATGTGGTAAGTTTAAAAATCTTTTTTAATAATTGTTTTTATTGATAGTTTATCTTTTTCCTATTTTTAATCTCCTTCATCCTCTAAACCGGGCCATTAATGGTATCAAATGTCTTCTTTAGCTAGTGATTTTCTTAAAAAAGGTATGTATAAAGGCATCATCAGAGTTTAGTATAAAGTACGAGCTTTCTCGTATGAGTAAAGCCGTATCGATAGACCCTATTTTTGAGTCTACCCACATCAGAACCAACATAAAATAAATTCGATTGATTTACATTTATATCAATAAAATTTTAGAAGAGAGTGACTTGATAATATTATTGCACTAATAACATAATCATAGATTTCATTTTTGTAATCTGGATTACATAGATAATTACATCCTAATTGGTTTGGTACTTTTCCTTATTTAGAATATTGAAGCTGGGCATCCCAAGGGAGGTGAGAAGGAGTGCGCAAATCTGGGCTTGAGTCTAAGCTTAGCACCACCAGGGCAACATTACCCACAAAAAGATGATCAATCATCAGAAACATCTTCTTCATCTCAGCGTTCATGCATGTCTCTAGACTTGAACTTAATTGATGACACCGAAAGCACTAAAGCTCCAGATCAATTGCCATCATTGGTTTTGATGGGCTGCACTCACTGCTACATTTATGTTATGGTTTCTGAAATTGATCCCAAGTGTCCAAAATGCCAGAGCTCTATTCTAATCGATATTTTCCGTGAGAGACCGGCCAAGAGATCCCGGATAAATTAATTTTCTAATCTTTTGAATTAATTGTGTATGTAGTTTGTTTTCCTTATATCTATGTTTAGTGTGTTCTGTTTTGATGTGTTGTTGATGTTAATTACTTATAATTAATGAACTTTTTTTTTTTTAATTTTAATTTCTATATATGTTCTTTCTTTTACTGATTAGTATATAATTAATAGAGGAAATTAATTTAGCTCGTTGTGTGTTTAGTACTGTTTGAACAAATGGTTGTAGATTTTTGTTGTGGCAATTTTTTTTTTTTTTWAAGTGTTTTTGAAAACTATTTTTAAGATGGTGGGCCTAACGGCCCATTTCCATTGAGCTCATAATATGTATATTATTCATCAACCAATGTCCTCTCTAATGTTACGTTGAAGCCACTTAATTTAATAAATGATAATAGAAATCAAGTTTATTTGATTATTTCTTTAACAATTTATTTATTATAAATCAATTTGTTTTTTTTTTTTTTTTTTTTGTTTCTGATAACGTTATAATATTGGCAATGTAAGGCAGCCCCATGTTAGAATTTATTTTTAATTGTAATTATTTTTTCACATCTAAGTTGAGCCAATCCGATAACTTTATGACCAATATTTTAGTATTTTGGCGATGTATGCAATAATAATGACTTCTTTATTGTTTAGTTTTGTCTGTCTCAGAGACAGGTCCAACTTGTTTATGTTTTCTTAATTTGGATTCCAACTTCCCCGAAGACGAAGAATACAACAGATGAACTGAACTGATCAGAACACAACATTCTCCGCCGATTATTTTAATTGAAAATGCATATGGGATAGTCTTTTATGTCACATTGTGAATACTAGAACATCATTCTAATTTTTCAATTTTTAGTATATGTTTATAATAAATTTATATTTAAATTAATCTCACCCATTTAATCATTTCTAATATCTTACTATCACAAATGATACTGATACATATAGTAAAATAAAAATTTTATATTTAAAATTACAAATATAATTTATCAATTTTTAAGAAATTTAGATATTATGATGTTTCGAATGTTTAACACTCAGAGTTATCAAATATTATCAAACATTATCGAGTATATAGGTCATCGAATAAAGAGTTGTAATATTAAAATTAAAAAAAAAAAGAATCTAAAACTCAAAAGATCTTGGATTTTGGTCATTATTACAATTTTTCTATAATAATAATATAAAGGTTTGAAATGTTTATTCGTTATCTCATAACATAACAATCGCTCTCACGTCGTTTAGTT